>JAWPHD010022428.1:0-25121 GCA_037043455.1 Cyrtodaria siliqua | reverse complement strand
GTCATTAAAGGCCTCAATAACATCTTCCTGGGTATCTGGTGAGACTCAGCATGAAATCTCGTTCATAGCAATATAAAAACAAATCTGCGACGAATTGAATTATATTGAATTGGGGTTTTAAGGCGCACTAACACATGAAAGGTTATATGGCACCTGACAGGAATGAACATGCCAGGTTCATCCTCAATGTACAGCGAGATAAAATATGCAGAACGGGCCTAGAACCTTCTCACCCTGAACTGCAGAGTTGCTGCAAATGCTATTGTAGACACATTTACTCTGGAGCCACGTTACAGTTTTTCTGCCACTGGTCTTGAGATATGAGCGAGATAACACCTGAAACAATGCAATGGTCATGATGAAGACCTTTAATGAGCATGAACAAAAAATGATAAAGTGACATGAATTTGGTGGTGGTGGTGGGGTGGGGTGGGGGGGGGGGGGGGGGGGGGGGGGCGACCGACGAGGCGTGCACAGTTCGTACCCACACCTGACGAAAATATTATCTAATAGGAAGAAATGTAAAAGATAGGAAGATGAGTGCTTCACAAATTGCTTGGCAAGTCCACATCGTGTAATTGTCTAAACTGCCGTTAGTAAAATTATTACAGGCCAAACATGTAGTATTTTTCCTAGCGAATGTTTTGAATAAGAGCAATAAGCTTGTCTTTGATAAGGTGTTGTGGTAGGTTGTATATAGTATAGAGAAGTCACAAGTGCTAATAGATGAAACTTGACGGTTATTGCAAATTTTATCAAGAACGTCTCCTGAATTTTTAATAGACCAAAAAAATTAATCTCAGAGTTTTCATAAGTTTTATCACAGTATTGTTTAACGTCATCTTTAACGACAGTAAGACAAGAAGTTACAAGTTTGGAGATGTTTGTGGTGGTACAGGCACTAGAATTCGAATAAAGCGGGCCTGATACGGATGTTTATGTAATTTAGGAATCCAGTACATAGTCGGCAGTTTGTTCTGCTTTTCGTCTACCCCAGCCTTGAAAGTAGTGAACCGAGTGATATGTGTGGAAACAACATCATCCTCAGTAGAATCTGGGCTGATAATTAAATATAAAGCCCTGGTGGAATGAACTGGAGTAGACGAATTAGTGCTACCGAGTTCCAGAGTTAAATAATTGACGTCATGTAGGCGTCAAAAAGTAATTACATTATTAGCTGCTTTATCAGCAGGAACTAAAACAAATTTATGATGAAATGCTTGAATTCCCGATTTTAAATTATCAAGGAAAACCTAGGTCTCGGAGGAAGTAAAGAGGGGTTAGCATGGTTAGCATTATAACAGTTAATACGTGTATCTATAATTTTAAAATTGACTTTTCCCAAGTAGAAAGAGAGTTTGGGTCCGCATGTTCTCTACGACACCATTTTATACTAAAATCCTCAATGGATTTGGCGATCTGAGCACGACAGGCATTAACATCGATAGTTGAAGGTAATCTATACTTTCTAAAAACATATGCCGAATACGTTTATCAACAATATCAGGGATGACGACCTACTGGAGCATATCAAAATGTTGATTTATTACATCGACATTCCTTAGGAGTGTTACTATATCAAGGTCAGAAACTATTTGTTGTAGTTGAAAATAATATTTCTAATACTTTTTTTATACTTATAACAAATAACAGGACTTTCTGATTTTTTTTTTTAAATATTTAGGGATAGAATCAACTACATGATTATCCCGAAATCAATACCTTTATTAAGATATAGTATTTTTTAGAAAATGCCTGTGATCAGACTCCTTGTCAATATGGGAATAAACACATGTAGTGAAATAATTAGTAAACTCTATGACAAAAGAGAGGATTTTAATTTTATATTGTTAAGTATTCCCACTTAGATAGGGGTCTATGTTTCTCAACTTATTCGTTTTCAGAGTTTGTACTCGAGTTGAGGACTTTAATATTCATAGTATTTGTATAACTAAGGAGATACTCAAGCAGGGTTACCATTACCAAACGCTTCGAAAAACCTTTGCAAAATGTTATTATCGTAACGCTGATCTACTTTTAAGAACTCTTCTACGACAAGGACTATCATAACCTGACTTCTTTTGTGATGTGATTTACAACTTCGTAAGAACCTTAGTCATAATCAATTTCATACAACCTTTATTAAACTTGTTAAAAAGTTTATCAAAAGATTTTATGACCCTATCATTTTGAAACGACTGAACGTTTAGTGGTTAACCCATTTACTGTTATCAACTATGCTTTCATCTGTGATGACTGGTGTACTGTACATGTGATGATGACGTCTACCTAAATCATCAAAGATCGGTAGCGTCTGATGTTTGTCTTAAATCGTGTCTTGTCGTACCCTTAACGGGTTGTGCTCTTGTTGTTCTGACTTCTGCCAAGTCATTGAGAACCTGCTTTGTGTTGTGGCTTTCTAGGTTTTTGGTTTTTTATATTGATGATCATTTATGTGTTAAGCTTATATTGCCTATTATTGTTGCCTTGTTTGTTAGAGAATATAACCTCGTGGTGATATCTTTATTTCCACTGTCCCGTTTATTGGGATGACAATAGGGTAAGAGTGAGGTTTAGTGTACCCTAGAACCTGGTTTAAACCTCCAGCGGCCTTTTTTTCCACTGACCGTTCCAAGGTCAGGCGGTAGCCCTATTGTCAACCAGTTTATGTTTGTGATGTTTTATATTGCCTTTTAGTCATCTATGTAGTTGTTATTCGTGTGCGTGTGGTTTTGGTTGACTGTGGTCCTTGAATGCTACATTTTCTGTTCAAATTTTATATATTGACGTCAAAACGCCTTGGTACTTATTTATGCAGCAGACAAAATGAGCATTGCTTTAAAAATGCACTTGTTAGGGGCCGCTTTGCCAGTATAGGGATGTAAATTGTTATGAATAAATAGCAGAGTGAATTAAATGTCTTTGATCAAAGCATGCAACTGTCGTATGTTTTTGACATGCAACAGTTGGGGAGCGGACACAAAATGGGCCTTACTATAAGAAGGGAGTAAAAAGTGAATGGTCTTCAGAGTGACATTGACCTTGAAGATACTGACATGGTTGTTGGGTTCTGCACACCGACTTGATGAGATGAGCAAATGTGTAAGTTATTCTGAAATCCCCTCATGCACAGCATGTAAGAGTTATGGAGAAGAGACAAAATGGGTATTACTATAGGTATATAAGAAGTGAGACCTTCATAGTGACCTTGACCTTAAAGATACCAATATGGGCGTTTCTTTCTGCACATAGTCTTGATGAGATGAGTAAATTAAATGTGCCAAGCTATTTTGAAATCCCTCCATGCATACAAGAGTTACGGAACTCACACAAAATGTGTTGGACGGATGGATGTTCTAACAATGTATCCATGTATGTATATTGGTGTGCAGATGGATGGACGTATGAACGGACGGAGGCCATTACTGACTGTATCTGCTAAATTAAAGACTCAAACAATATGTTACTATAAAATGAACTGCCTATTTATTCTTTGTAATTTACAACATTATCAAAATTCACAAAATGGCAGTTACAAACTACAATTTGCATGACTTCGGCTATGGTTGTTTTCTGAAGCTTAAAATGCAGTAACATTACAGTATGTGCATTTTATCCCTGAGTATAATATGGTACAATATAACACCTGTTTCAGAACACATCTATATTGCAATACCTTGGTCTGTAAATCACAGCAAATACACACGAACACATTATTTAGATGGATGGAAAGTCATCACTTCTCTGGTCCCTATATTTCCTTTGTCTATGTCAATTTTAAAGGGACTGGAGGCGATCTTGAAGATATATGGGTGGCAATCCAAATACAATAAAAATTATAAATTTATGTGTTTACGTTAGGTCCCATGATCCGTCATTTTGAACTATTGTTAATGAAATAGTTTTGTCTGGAAAGCTCGACGACTCGGCGAGTTTGTATTGTATAACTCACTTATTATTATCGAAGCACATTGTATTTGAATTATATGCAAAACTCTTAGCAACATAAACTCCATTTAAATTAATATTTATGGTTAGGCAACAACAACCAACCGAGTTGTCAACTTTTCCGGACCAAACATTTTTATAAACTATAATTAAACTGCAAGTAACATGCAGCATATATTCAGGCCCGTAGACCTGATATTTAACCGAGGCAACCGTCTCTCCTAGCGGGGTTGAGGACATGTACCCCGGAAAGACTGTTGAATTGAACTGAATTGAATAGGGGTTTTATGGCGCACCAACACAAGAAAGGTTATATGGTGCCAAACAGGGATGAACATGACAGGCTCATCCTCCATTTACATCTAGATAAAAAGATGTAGAATGGGCCTAGAACCTTCTAACCTGCAGAACTGCAGAGATGCTGCAAATTCTATTTTAGACACTTCATTTACGATGGAGCCACGTTTCCACATTTGCATATGCAGTGTCATGAAGAAGACCTTGAATGAGCATGATAAAAAAATGACAAAATGAACATGAAAGTGGGTGGCTGAGTGGGGGATGGGTCCTACCCCTCTGCCTCTAGCGGGATTTGTAGTGGTTGTATTCTACCCCGGGAAAGACTGTTGATGTCTACATGTGATTTCCCGCATTTTAGTACATTCCCGGGCCAGGTTAGACAAATGTATTCAAATATATTTAAGTGATTATTTATTATTCGATTAAAATGTCTACTTCAATGTTTGGTACTTTCTCAAATTTCTACTGAGGCAACTGTCTCTTCTGAGGCAACTGCCTCGGTGCGGTGTGCCTAAGCGTAACATGTCCACCAAACATGTTTCAAATGACCTTCATCTTGATAAAATCGTGGGTTTATGCAACATCAAATACCTTTGTCTGCATTCAAAAGGGTATTGTTCATAGTTTTCTATAAAAAGAGCTAAATGCAAATATTGATGAATGGACAGAAATTACCATTCCATAGACCAGATTCGGTCAAAAAAATTAGACGTGTGTCAATATCAGCTTGTTACTTCATTATGCTAAATATAGGCAGTGTCCCTTTAAAAAGTTAATTTCATATTGAACATGTTTAGCCTGCAAAAATATCCACTATTATATTTGGGAAGTATCACTTTACACAGAGGCTGTTGTTTTTTGTTGTCACAAATTGACATTTTAATCTAAGCATATGTCCTTTTTGAACTTGTCATCACAAATTAATGCTGGTATCTGCTTGTGATGCAATAAAAGGTCAGATTTCAGTAAAAGAAACTCCAACATGGCCTTTTTTCAAAACATTATTCTATCAAGGAAGTTTAATCACAAATTTAGCATTTATAAAGCATTTGTAAACTCAACATTTGGCATATCAATACATTAACCATTACAATTGTATCATGTATTTATTTTCTATGCAAAACAATTTTAAACTGAATCAAATTAGATGTTCTTTAACGGCACATCAACACATTATAGGTTGTTTACAGCCACCCGAGAGAGAGGGGAAGGATACATAGGAATCCAGGAACCTGCCCTACTCTAACTATCAAATAGATTCCTAAGGTTCTTTAATGTTCTTGGAGAAAAGACTCCAATACATGGGACCGCATGTATAAGAACATAATTATTTTGTGTTTGTTTTATAAGCTCAAAGTAACAGTGTTACTTTAAATAGAAGAATTATTTTAGCAAACTTGGTTGTGTTGTAATGTTGGTCAACAATAAACATTTTATGTGCTAAACCTTTAAATATAAAATTGTCTGTATTGTCATTGTCACTGAATCATTATTGTCATTAAAAAAACACAAAAAACAACAACAAAATCTGCAATTAAGTGAGGAAGTGTAGATTCTTATGTGTTGAAAATGATGTAAAACACCATTCAAACAAGAACATTTTATTTATTTATTTCCAGAATCTTTACCCATATTAGATATCAAGGGGTCAGTGCAAAACTATTGTAACTACATATGAATAAAGAAGTAGATACAATAGCTCTGCACTGAACCCTCGATATATAGCAATGAAAAGTCCAGGTGTTTACATTTTAATCTGCACAGCTTATCAGTGGCTGTCAAGTGAAGTGTATATGGTTCTGTATAATTCTGCTTCAATTACGAGCTTATCAGCTTTCATTGTTTTTTAATCTAAGCATATCAGAAAACGTCTGCATATTATAATTAATGTACCGTCACTGCTACTATGGGTATTTCAGTGGGTGGAAGTTATTAAAATAATAAGAATTCTGTCCAGTGAGTTTAGATATGAATTGAATTTAATGTTGTTTAACGGCTCATCAACACAGTATAGGTTATTTAGAGCTGCCCCAGAGAGAGGGGAATGGTACATAGGAATCCCGGAACCGTGTGTGTGTGTGGGGGAGGAGCTGCCCCAGAGAGAGGGGAATGATACATAGGTTTCCTGGAACCAAGTGGGGAGGGGGGGGGGGGACTGCCCGGTTTACTAATTTGGAGATCATGTATACATATTGTGAAATTTGGAGATAGTACATGTATTTAAGAAACCACTGACCTTGACACTGGGTCAGTTTGAGGCTGAACCCCTGGACTCCAATCCATGGTCAGTTGGAGAGCTGGAAGCTATTGGCATTAAGAGGGACAATGACAAGGTGGTTATATATGAAATTTGAACACTCTGCTTCAAAGAACAAAAAAGTTATAATAATTTAACGCACTTGAACACATTTTTTTGGTGACGGTACATGTCTTTAAGTGACCTTGACTCCGACCCATGGTCAGTTGGAGAGCTGGAAGTTATTGGTATTAAGAATTGAATTGAATTGGGCTTTTAAGGCGCACCAACACATGAAAAGGTTATATGGCGCCTAAAAGGCATGAACATGCCAGGCTCATCTTCCATGTACATCGAGATAAAATATGGAAAACGGGCCTAGAACCTTCTCACCCTGAACTGCAGAGTTGCTGCAAATTCTATCGTAGAAACTCCATTTACGCTGGAGCCACGTTATTGTTTTTCTGCCACTGCTCTTTTGATGCGAGCGAGATAGCACCTGAAACAATGCAGGGATCATGATGAAGACCTTTAATGAACATGAACAAAAAATGATAAAATGAACATGAATTTGGGGGATTCTACCCCACTGCCTATCCCTCCAATGGGATCTGCAGTGGCCCTATTCTTTGCCCCGCGACCAAACGGGGCCCCCGAGAACCACTCGGGGCCTAAGAAGGACAATGACAAGCAGATTATATATGAAATTTGAACACTCTGCTCCAAACAACAAAAAAGTTACAAGAATTTAACGCACTTTAACACATTTTTTAAATAGATGGTACATGTATTTAAGAGGCAACTGACCTTGACACAGTGTCAGTTGGAGGGTGATACATACTGCAATAAGAAGATCAATAACCTGTGATGTTATATATGAAATTTGATCACTCTAATCCAAAGGACTAAAAAGTTATAAGAACTTTAACGCAAAAGGTAACCAAAACAAAAATCTTAACCAATATCTTAACGCTAACATATTGCCTTGTAACTTTCTTGTCCTTGGGAGTAGAATGTTCAAATTTTATATATAACCTCCTGGTCTTTGTCTTTCCTAATGTCAATAACTTCCGGCCCTCCAACTGACCCTGTATCGGAGTCAAAGTCACTTAAATGCATGTACCGTCAATATTTGCATTAAGATTTGGTGACGGTACATGTATTTAAGTGACCTTGACTCGGACCCAAGGTCAGTTGGACGGCTGGAAGTTATTGGCATTAAGATGGACAATGGCCAGACGTTTATATATGAAATTTGAACTTTCTACTCCCAAGGACAAAATAGTTATAATACAATATGTTGACGCTGTCGAGCCCGCCAATTTTTTTTTCAAAATCGAGACAAAAATGGTTAATCATTACTTTAGTGGATTAATTGAATTGAATTGGGGTTTAACGGCACATAAACACAAGAAAGGTTATATGGTGCCAAACAGGGATGAACATGCCAGGCTCATCCTCCATTTACATCTAGATACAATATGGAGAATGGGTTTGAACCTTCTAACCTGCAGAACTGCAGAGTTGCTGAAAATTTTATAGTAGTGGATTAATATTCCATGTCTTCCTGCATACAATGACAACCTAGAAACTTGCAGCACAGCTGCTTTAAAAATGCTTATACACAAAGCTGAAAATGTGATTCATTCATTATACACATTCATCAATGCAATACTTTATTAATGTTCAGATGACTGGTTTTTGTTACACGTTAGAATTTTGAGGTAGCTTGGATGGGGTCTTTACTTATTCTGGTCCCTTTGTCTTTGCAAATTTAAACATAACCAATTTTAAAGTGACACATGGCAATCTTGAGTTTTATATCAGGCATTACAATTAGTACAGGGATTTATTAATCCTGTATCATTTTGACTTTAAAACTGCTTGCATACAATTAAATAAAAAAAATGAAAATTCTATTTCCTTCATTATTCTACACATTTTTTAAATATATTATTGGTGCAATATTCTCAAATGTCAATAATATGTAAGAACAATTTGCTTTGAACTATTCTAACAACTAATATTAATGATTGAACGAATGCAAGTTATGAGAAAAATAACGAGACGCCGTGAGTTTTTAAAAAATCAAGATTGCCGTGTGTCCCTATAAGAATGATTAACCACATAGTGGTTTATGATTAACCACATAGTGGTTTAATATAGCTTGTCTTCTAGCATAGAATGAACAAAAGTCAAACTTCGAAGTCACATTTTTCTTGACAATATTATCCTCAAAATGTTACAGCAATTTATAAATATTTTGAAATTACCTGCCTTTTCCATACTATAATAGACAATATAACGCAGTCCACACGTGACACCGAAATCATGACTTTGGCTATGTTTGAACTTTTAAGAACATATGATCAACCGAGAACATATGATCGACCATGGAATGCCAAATACTACGTGACGGGATGCTAGATTAGTTCTTGACTCCAGTCTGGGATGGGACGCTAGGTTAGTCCCAGACTCCAGCCTGTGACGGGATGCTAGGTTAGTCCCGTACTCCAGTCTGGAACGGGATGCTTTGTGAGTCTTGGACTCCAGTCTGGATGGATTGCATTTTATAACCAAATCTGATTAGTTGAATGTTTGCATATTTACAGTACTGTGCCAACATAGCATTGTTCTCCCCCACCACCCACTTGAAATAATTAAAACATCTGCATTGCTGTCGGTTGTACATTTTAAGTCAGTAACTATGTATTTGGACCACACTTCAAGTGCTTCTAATACATCTTAAATCCCCATATAAAATAATACCTAGGATTTATACAACAAAAGCTTGCCGAGTGGTCAAGTTTTCCATACTAAGCTTATTCATCAATAATTATTTAATGCACTTTCATTTTTTATAAGAAACTGAAGCATATAATGATGGCTTCATTAACCCGTTAAGCACGACTATAATAGCCTTTGCGTCCATTGTAAACCCAGAGTAACTCGCAGGCTGATCAGGGTTTACAATGTTCAGCTGCTAATCAGTCATTTTCCCAAAAATATCCCTTTGTTACATAAATAGAATGGTCTTAATTCAAAGAAAGAACAGTCCATTATATATATGTAGGGGGTTAAGGGTTAATAAGTGGATATACATCCAAATTATTCCAGATCTCGTCCAGTCTCTTTAAGTTGCTATCAAAAACAAGTAAATTTAAAAATAAAAACATACAAAAACATATAAGTACTAGATCTACACTATTGGTATCAAATCACCATACACAACACATACACCATACACAACACATACACCATACACAACACATACACCATACACAACACATATACAACATTTAGTCCTGCCCCAGATGGTGCTGTGCATTTCCAGAATGCCTTTGTAACTGCAAGTCCAAACAATCTTTTAGATTTTTCTTTCTCAAATTGTGAGCACATGCTCCTCTGCTAAGAAAGACACATCTTCAGGTAACTGCAAGTCCAAACAATCTTTTAGATTTTTCTTCCTCTCTTCCTCAAATTGTTTGTGCATAATGGCTCGTACATAGTCGCTAAATCCTCACATCATTAACTGACTGCAAAACCAAACAATATTTTAGATTTTTCTTCTTTAAACAGTCTGTACATAGTTGCTAAATGCTCATATCATCAACTCACTGCAAGTCCAAACAATATTTTAGACTTTTCTTCCTCAAACAGTCTGTACATAGTCGCTAAATCCTGATTTGCATCCAAAACCTGAAAAAGAGGAATTACAATTTACAAATAAGTCGTCTAAACGAATTTCAGTTAAAGTTAACAAGAGTGTTCTGTAAAAGGTCATTAGTTCCAACGCGTCAGATCCTATATATACATGTAGTTTATAAATAATAGTTGAGAAAGCATTTTTCAATATCATAGCACAGCGACCTTGAACTTTGACCCTTATATAATAACTATAAGATCAATAAGGGTCATTGCTGTAAAATGGGTACTATTGGTATAAAGTTTCAAGATTTGAAGTATAACAGTCTATACATACTACATCTAGTGTGGTAAGTGTTTCTCAAGATTGGGTTATGCAACTCAATGTGACCTTGATGTCTAACCTAATGACCCCAAAAGCAATAGGGTTGAACCGTTCCAACTCTCACCAAGGGCAATGTACCTATAAAGTTTCATGAAGGTTCCTCTAACCAAAGGCAATGTACCTGCGGAATGCGTATGCCCATATAAGGTCATGGCAACCTTGACCATTGACCTACTGACCCCCAAGTTAAGAGGGATCATCATCTTAACATAGGGATAGTAAGCTATAAGTATGGTGTTGGAAGTAAAGTAATGTCTAGATTAGGGGTATAAAAAAAAATTACAGACTGGTTATCCACCTTCAGCATGCATTTCACATATCTTGAAATTGTTGTTAGCCACCCTGAGTTAACTAACATTTAAGTGACAAAATACGTTTTCTAAACGCTTTATATAACACTGTACAGATTAATAAATTCATAACAAAATAAGATTGCATGAAATCCTGCCAAATATTTGGAGGCAATGTCTGTGGTCTCTTGTTTATCCCAATAAAAGTTATAGTAATTCTAAAGATGAAAACTCATTTCAACTCTTGGAAGACTGCCTGATAGGAGAGAGATGGCCTGTTATCTTTCTGGGCAAAGGGCTTAGACTAAAGACAATATATACTAAATAAACCCATACCAGAACAGGCGCTGGGGGCTGGAATGTAGATTTGTTGATCAGCCACTCTTCATGTAGCTGGTGAAGGTCTTCCAAATATTTCTGTCAAAGGATGAAATATATGAAATGCATACTTCAATGGATCCGGAGTGGGCAAAATAATGAGATTTTAGGATACAACCGTTTTTTAATGAAAATAATGGATAAGTGATTAAGTTTTGTGAAAATCTAAATCAGCTTCTTTAATCCACATTCATTAGCTTATACTTCCCCTCTTTCAACATAACTAAGGACAATGCATCGAGTTTAATTGTCATCTTATTGAAACCTTCAAAAAAACATGTGTTTAAATCAGACGATCCAGAATCAGAATTTACTTGAAATGTTGTGTAAACAAACTGAAATTCCTATATTGTTATAAAATCAAGAGAAATATCAATGTAATGAGTGAATCAATTTTGCTCATTGTCAAGCTTGTCTGAGATGTTATTGAACACACATACAAATTGGTGAAAATCAGAAGCCATTTCATAAACAATATGAAAAAGTCTTTATTTTGACAGTATCAAGGGAAGTAACTCTTTAATTGTCCTTGTTTTTTATTTATTTTTTATTTTGCTCAATGTTTATTTGCTTATTGAAACAAACCTTCAAATAAAATGTAGTGAAAATCAAGAGACAATTACTAAAGTTTTCATGCAAACAAGCTGAAATTCTCTTATTTATTTCATTTAAGGGCCATAACTCTGTTTGTGTGTCAGATACCACTGGGTCTCAACAACCTTGTTTTATGCCCATCACCGAATGGTGAGGGGGCAGTTAGCATTAGCCATGTCCGTCTGTCTGTCCATCCGTCCACACAAACGTTCACTATCTTAGGTGGAAGGTGATGTGACTAAACACAAAGGTATTCAATACAATTTATTCCATAACTACTTAATCCTGTTGTTTTTTAAGTAGTCATTCCTTTGACCTTAAACAAAGGAAAAAACACTTAGTGTACTATCCGTAAGGATGTCCATCTGTCTGTCCCGAAAAATATGTATGTCTATCTCCTCCCACAGTTTTCAGCGGATTCTCTTTACAGAATGCTCCTTTATATGATACCAAGATGCGCACATCGATTCAGCATCAAAATCAAACTTGTATTACTAGAGTTACAGCTTTCTGCAGATTGTTTTCAGTAGGAGTTGTCCACGTCCCATGGACGGACATATCTAGTTTATATTACCATTTTGACCAAGTTTAATAAAAACTCAATGAAAGGCAAAACAAAGGTGTTTTTAAAATAAATTCAACCAAAATGATGTCACTGTTAATTGGATGCAGGTGATTTTCTAACTTGCCTGAGCTTTAACTGACCAAGTTTGGATGAAATATAAGCATTAACAAGGCTCAATATAGCATTTGTTAAATAAATCAAGGGCCAGACCTACCAATGGTATTGCCTGTTCCTCTGGTCTGAGCCTCGATTTCACCCTTTGATGTACAATCTCTGGCCTGGTTTGGAGATACACTGGAAATAAATATATCTCTCAATAATAATAATAATAATCTCGAATTTTTACAGGCTATCACAATCTGGGCTCCATGGGAGCCCAGGGATTATAGCAAACGTAATTACTTTCGCAACCCTTTACATAATACTATAAGGAAGACCAATCCCAAACTAGTCCAAAACATCCCCGTAAAGAAATCATTGAACCAGAACCTTTTTATGAAATGCACAACATGATTTAGATACTTCACAGCAACTTTAGTTCAAATATGTATACAAATTTAGTGACAGTAAAGGTGACAAGGTTTCAGGACAAACAGACAGACAGTCAGCTTCTGCTGCCAGCCAGACCGACGACCAACTCGGGCAAAAACAATATGTCTCTATTTAATCCTATCGAAAAGACATAATGAGGTTTAGCAGGAACAAGAAATTAAGACAAAACAACTGGTAAACACAGTTTACACACAAAACTTGAGGTGGAGTGGGTTATTACATAATCTCTCTTATTCTTCTAATAGTCGAGCTAATGTTGGATTTGGCAGTCTTGATTAAAAAGCAACATTAAAGCTGTTGTGAATATGAACAATTTATTAACATGTTATGATTTTTCCTGCAAATTTGACCCAATCATAATTTAAAGGAATATTTGCTAGTTTCAAATTTTCTTAATTTTCTATGAACCTGAATAGAAATGTCATTTTGAAAAAAGCAAAACTAACGAATATCGCAATTTTTAAGCAAATCATGTGTCCCTAGAAAGTAACCCTACAAGTTGTCACCAGTTGACATACTCACCTATGAGATCAACTTTAAGATTCTGCGATGTGGTCAACCATTTAAACCACTCACATAGTATCGTGTATTCTAAATCTGGCATCACTTTGCTGCAATTTAAAAAGAGACAATATTCAATACATAGTACCGCATAATCTAAATCTGGCATCACTTGGCTGCATTTTAAAAGAGACAATATTCAATACACCGTACTGTAAACCTGTAATCTAAATCTACCGTATAATCTAAATCTGGCATCACTTGGCTGCATTTTAAAAGAGACAATATTCAAAACACCGTACTGTAAACCTGTAATCTAAATCTACCGTATAATCTAAATCTGGCATCACTTGGCTGCATTTTAAAAGAGACAATATTCAATACACCGTACTGTAAACCTGTAATCTAAATCTACCGTATAATCTAAATCTGGCATCACTTGGCTGCATTTAAAAGAGACAATATTCAATACACCGTACTGTAAACCTGTAATCTTAATGTACCGTATAATCGAAATCTGGCATCACTTGGATGCAATTTAAAAAGATAATCATTCACAGTACATACTAAGGATAAAATACTTTGATATCAACAGAAAAACAGCTTTGACTTAGTAAAACAGAACTGTGCATTTAACTACTTTTAGCGAAGCATAAAAATCAAATTCGAGATATATCAAAGTTGAAGTTACCTATTAAATAAAGTCTTAAAATGGTACTGATAAGAATATGAGTGTTACCTTTTATGTAGATTTTCTATGAAACAATAACGCCCACTGTACAGGGACCTTTCCATGAGCTTCACGGGACATTTCTGTAAAACAAATAACCATCACTGGTGTTAACAACACACATGTTTTTGGTGAAGTGTACTCTTGTACTCTTGTATTTACATTTATTGTGAATGAAGCTTCATGCAGAACCATGACAAATTGTACTGGTATATACACGACGCCTGATTATTCGTCAATCAGATATATACAAGAACTATTTTAATGCGTCTTGTGGTGAAAACCCATTCATTAATTCTGTGATCAACATTTTGAATGTCTTTCTAAGTTACCTCAAATAGAGCAAGGTGCAACGTGTGTGTTGCTAGAGTATAAGTTTTACCATTTAGATTTAAATTGCCGTTTAGGGGGTTCATCAACTCCATATAGGTTATTTTAGTTTAAACTTAGCTCTCGGAACTTATTTTAATCAGTCTCCACGTCTTCCTGGGTAAAACCAGTACTAAGCAAAATGCAGATAAAGTGTCTTGCTAAGGGACACAACACCTATGGTCATGGCGGGGATCAAACCCGGATCAAACCCATGACCCCTTGATCTTGGGTCTGACACTCTACCACTAGACCACATCGCTTCACAAGGGGTTTTTCTAGCTGCCCCAGAGAGCAAGTATGGCCATATATGATAATTATGAATCCAGATATGCTGCCCTACTCTTACTAAAGAATAGATACCTATGGTTCTTCATGCTGCTTGGAGAACAGAAGACGAGGCTAAGGGAAGTGTCTGGCCTCAAGGCACATCAAAGATACTCAGTGGTGCCAGAGAGGCTTGAACCTTGGATCTACGGATCTCACAGTCTACCGTGCCATCCACTGTGCCACTCTACGGATCTCACAGTCTCCCGTGCCATCCACTGTGCCACCCTACGGATCTCACAGTCTCCCGTGCCATCCACTGTGCCACCCTATGGATCTCACAGTCTCCCGTGCCATCCACTGTGCCACCCTACGGATCTCACAGTCTCCCGGGCCATCCACTGTGCCACCTACGGATCTCACAGTCTACCGGGCCATCCACTGTGCCACCCTACGGATCTCACAGTCTCCCGGGCCATCCACTGTGCCACCCTACGGATCTCACAGTCTCCCGGGCCATCCACTGTGCCACCCTACGGATCTCACAGTCTCCCGGGCCATCCACTGTGCCACCCTACGGATCTCACAGTCTACTGTGCCATCCACTGTGCCACCCTACAGATCTCACAGTCTCCCGGGCCATCCACTGTGCCACCCTACGGATCTCACAGTCTCCCGGGCCATCCACTGTGCCACCCTACGGATCTCACAGTCTACTGTGCCACCCTACAGATCTCACAGTCTCCCGTGCCATCCACTGTGCCACTCTACGGATCTCACAGCCTACTGTGCCATCCACTGTGCCATCCAACGGATCTCACAGTCTCCCGTGCCATCCACTGTGCCACCCTACGGATCTCACAGCCTACTGTGCCATCCACTGTGCCACCCTACGGATCTCAGTCTCCCATGCCATCCACTGTGCCACCCTACAGATCTCACAGTCTCCCGTGCCATCCACTGTGCCACCCTACGGATCTCACAGTCTACTGTGCCATCCTACGGATCTCACAGTCTCCCGTGCCACCCTACCATTATAGACTTACATGTGGTTTGGTGTGAAGTTCTACCGTGCCATCCACTGTGCCACCCTACCATTAAAGAGAAGACTTACATGTGGTTTGGTGTGAAGTTCTACCATTGTCAGCTGTGAGTAAGACTGAAATATTGCTCCCCATCTGAAGGGGTCCTCATACATCTTAGCCTGCAATAGGAACAGAAAAAATGTATTGCCAACTTGTAGCTTATGTTAAACTTATGGTCAATAATGATAACAAATTCAATGGATTTTACATCTCTAGGACTAAAACAAGCTATATTAAAGGTACAAGGTGGAGGATAGGTGGACATTACAAAACCTCAAACTGATTTATGTATATATAGCTGTATTTATATTGGGCATAATATGTTTTACTGTTTAACTGATTTATGTATGCATTCTATTAAGAAGCTGCTAATCAACCACGCATCATCGATGATCGTTATATGCAGTATTAGAGAGTAGTTGTGTCTTTTTATATATCCTTAAATTTTTATTCTTTTTTCCCCATTTTATATTTTGCCATATGTCTGTTGTCTGTCGTTGCCATCCGGCCATTGGGAAGCAAACGATTTCTATTTTAAAACAAAAAAAATAGTCTGGGAGAAGGAATTATTCCATTATTTAATTCGTAATTGCCTCTGAAACCTCTATGGCAGAAATGTTATTTTAAACAGTTATGTTTGTAACTTACTAAAGAAGGACTATGAAACAAGTAAAACAATATTTACCAAAGCATTGTGTCCTTGGAGGTTCCTCCATTTACTAGTGGGTTCTTCTAACACCTGCAGAGTAGAAACAGAGACATGGTCTACACATATGTATAAAGCTTCCTGCATGCAAAAATATGTAAAAGCTTACTAGATGTACAAATATGTATATAACTTACCAGATGTAAACATATGAATAAAGCATACTGTATGCACATAATTTATATGAATACAGCTTACTATATGTACACATATGCATAATGCTTACTACATGTATGCATATGTATAAAAGCTTACTAGATGTACACATATGCATAATGCTTACTAGATGTACATCTATAATGTTTAGTAGATGTGCACCACATGCATATAGCTTACTATATGAACATATATGTACACAGTTTACTAGATGTACATTTTACTAGATGTACACACATATATACAGTTTACTCTAGATGTACATCTATGTATACATTTTACTAGATGTACACACATATATACAGTTTACTCTAGATGTACATATATGTATACATTTTACTAGATGTACATACATGTATACAGTTTACTACATGTACACACATATATACAGTTTACTCTAGATGTACATATATGTATACAGTTTACTAGATGTACATATATGTATACAGTTTACTAGATGTACATATATGTATTCATTTTACTAAATGTACACACATATATACAGTTTACTCTAGATGTACATATATGTATACAGTTTACTAAATGTACATATATGTATACAGTTTACTAAATGTACATATATGTATACAGTTTACTAGATGTACATATATGTATACAGTTTACTAGATGTACATATATGTATACATTTTACTACATGTACACACATATATACAGTTTACTCTAGATGTACATATATGTATACAGTTTACTAAATGTACATATATGCATACAGTTTACTAGATGTACATATATGTATACAGTTTACTAGATGTACATATATGTATACAGTTTACTAAATGTACATATATGTATACAGTTTACTAGATGTACATATATGTATACAGTTTACTAGATGTACATATATGTATACATTTTACTACATGTTCACACATATATACAGTTTACTCTAGATGTACATATATGTATACAGTTTACTAAATGTACATATATGTATACAGTTTACTAAATGTACATATATGTATACAGTTTACTAGATGTACATATATGTATACAGTTTACTAGATGTACATATATGTATACATTTTACTACATGTACACACATATATACAGTTTACTCTAGATGTACATATATGTATACAGTTTACTAAATGTACATATATGCATACAGTTTACTAGATGTACATATATGTATAGTTTACTAAATGTACATATATGCATACAGTTTACTAGATGTACATATATGTATACAGTTTACTAAATGTACACATATGTATACAGTTTACTAGATATACATATATGTATACAGTTTACTAGATGTACATATATGTATACATTTTACTACATGTACACACATATATACAGTTTACTCTAGATGTACATATATGTATACAGTTTACTAAATGTACATATATGCATACAGTTTACTAGATGTACATATATGTATACAGTTTACTAAATGTACATATATGCATACAGTTTACTAGATGTACATATATGTATACAGTTTACTAAATGTACATATATGTATACAGTTTACTAGATGTACATATATGTATACAGTTTACTAGATGTACATATATGTATACATTTTACTACATGTACACACATATATACAGTTTACTCTAGATGTACATATATGCATACAGTTTACTAGATGTACATATATGTATACAGTTTACTAGATGTACATATATGTATACATTTTACTACATGTACACACGTATAAAGTTTACTAGATGTACATTTTACCAGATGTTTGTTTTGTTTGTATGGTTTTTTATGTCATTTTCAACACATGTAAGGTTATATATGATTTCTGGTGGTGGAGGCAGACCACCCACTTTGCCTGGGAAGAACCAGTTCTGTACACCTCCCACCAGTGGTGGAGGCAGACCTCCCACTTCACCTGGGAAGAACCAGTACTGTACACCTCCCGCCAGTGGTGGAGGCAGACCTCCCACTTTGCCTGGGAAGAACCAGTACTGTACACCTCCTGCCAGTGGTGGAGGCAGACCACTCACTTTCCCTGGGAAGAACCAGTCCTGTACACCTCCTGCCAGTGGTGGAGGCAGACCACTCACTTTGCCTGGGAAGAACCAGTACTGTACACCTCCCGCCAGTGGTGGAGGCAGACCACTCACTTTGCCTGGGAAGAACCAGTACTGTACACCTCCTGCCAGTGGTGGAGGCAGACCACCCACTTTGCCTAGGAAGAACCAGTTCTGTACACCTCCCGCCAGTGGTGGAGGCAGACCACCCACTTTGCCTGGGAAGAACCAGTACTGTACACCACCTGCCAGTGGTGGAGGCAGACCAACCACTTTGCCTGGGAAGAACCTGTACTGTACACCTCCTGCCAGTGGTGGAGGCAGACCACTCACTTTGCCTGGGAAGAACCAGTACTGTACACCTCCCGCCAGTGGTGAAGGCAGACCACCCACTTTGCCTGGGAAGAACCAGTACTGTACACCTCCCCCCAGTGGGGGAGGCAGACCACCCACTTTGCCTGGGAAGAACCAGAACTGTACACCTCCCGCCAGTGGTGGAGGCAGACCACCCACTTTGCCTGGGAAGAACCAGTACTGTACACCTCCCGCCAGTGGTGGAGGCAGACCACCCACTTTGCCTGGGTAGAACCAGTACTGTACACCTCCCACCAGTGGTGGAGGCAGACCACCCACTTTGCCTGGGAAGAACCAGTACTGTACACCTCCCGCCAGTGGTGGAGGCAGACCACCCACTTTGCCTTGCCTGGGAAGAACCAGTACTGTACACCTCCCGCCAGTGGTGGAGGCAGACCACCCACTTTGCCTGGGAAGAACCAGTACTGTACACCTCCCGCTAGTGGTGGAGGCAGACCACCCACTTTGCCTGGGAAGAACCAGTACTGTACAACTCCTGCCAGTGGTGGAGGCAGACCACCCACTTTGCCTGGGAAGAACCAGTACTGTACACCTTCTGCCAGTGGTGGAGGCAGACCACCCACTTTGCCTGGGAAGAACCAGTACTGTACACCTCCCACCACTGGTGGAGGCAAACCACCCACTTTGCCTGGGAAGAACCAGTACTGTACACCTCCCGCCAGTGGTGGAGGCAGACCACCCACTTTGCCTGGGAAGAACCAGTACTGTACACCTCCCGCCAGTGGTGGAGGCAGACCACCCACTTTGCCTGGGAAGAACCAGTACTGTACACCTCCCGCTAGTGGTGGAGGCAGACCACTCACTTTGCCTGGGAAGAACCAGTACTGTACACCTCCCGCCAGTGGTGGAGGCAGACCACCCACTTTGCCTGGGAAGAACGTTCTGTACACCTCCCACCAGTGGTGGAGGCAGACCACCCACTTTGCCTGGGAAGAGCCAGTTCTGTACACCTCCCGCCAGTGGTGGAGGCAGACCACCCACTTTGCCTGGGAAGAACCAGTACTGTACACCTCCCACCAGTGGTGGAGGCAGACCACTCACTTTGCCTGGGAAGAACCAGTACTGTACACCTCCCGCCAGTGGTGGAGGCAGACCACCCACTTTGCCTGGGAAGAACCAGTTCTGTACGTCTCCCGCCAGTGGTGGAGGCAGACCACCCACTTTGCCTGGGAAGAACCAGTTCTGTACACCTCCCGCCAGTGGTGGAGGCAGACCACCCACTTTGCCTGGGAAGAACCAGTACTGTACACCTCCCACCAGTGGTGGAGGCAGACCACCCACTTTGCCTGGGAAAAACCAGTACTGTACACCTCCCGCCATCCGTAATAATCAACACTTCCTCACTTACAAGTCGAGTTCCAGAGGTGTACATATATATAATGCTAACTAGATATATACATATGTATACAGCTTACTGGATGTACACATATATATAACATTTACTAGATGTACACATATGTATAATGCTAACTAGATATAAAGCTAACTAGATATACACATATGTATACAGCTTACTGGATGTACATATATGTATACAGTTTACTAGATGTACATATATGTATACAGTTTACTAGATGTACATATATGTATAGATATGTATAATGCTAACTAGACATCACATATGTATAAAGCTTACTGGATGTTCACATATGTATAAAGCTTACTACATGTACACATATTATTACTGAAATGTGCTGTGTCACGATGGGATATTATTTAGCACACAAAGTGCCTGAAACCTTACAGCTACACACACACACAATACTTAGATTTAAAACAGTTCAATCACAGGTATAATCTGAAACTTAATTCTTTAATTTCTGAGGAAGTTTGTATTTTTTTTATAAGGAAAAATAAGTGTTTCCAAAGAGGAGATGGGACATTATTGTAGAGAAAGGACATCTTTGTTAATATTTACCTCGACAATACCAGCAAATTTCTTGAAGAATTCTATAAGTCTTGTTTTACCACTGGCTATGTTTCCCTCAACACAAACCTGCAGAACTCAAACACATTAATGCATATTTACAAAATTCTTAAACATAAAAAAATACATTTAAAACCTGATTCACATTTTTTCGGCATCCATGTAGTTTTAAATGCTGGTATTAAAAGGCAATTTCCATTTAACATTAAATTTGCCATTCACTACTGGCGTTTAAAACTGCATAAACGCTGAATAAAAAGGTGAATCAATTATTTTATTTACAATATTTTTCTATCGGTATAGTACCAACAATAACATGCCTTAGGAAAATGATAATGATATTAGAAAAAACCAAGATAGTCATAAGCAAGATAGTCAAATACTGTCGCAGCAATCATAAATTATTTATCAAGCAATAAATTATTAATCAAGTATCATTTTGATTTTAAGCCTGTCTGCATTTAATTAAATAAAAGGTAATAAAATCTGGGAGATTTCCAGGGCCCAGTTGTTCAAAGATCTGTTAGCTAAATCCTTTAGTGTAAATTTTCAAAGTATATTTTCTCATAAAAATATGTCTTGTACTACATGTACTAGAGAAATTTTAAATTTTGACTTAAAACTTGGTTAAGTTAACCGATCTTTGAATAACTGGGCCATATTGTCTGATTTGTGCAATAAATCAACATTTAGTTACATGCAAAAACAATTTGCTTTGAACTATTCAAATAATTGTTAATGCTGATTTGCAAGTTTTTAAAGTAAGATATGGGATGTCTATCACGACTGCAGCATTTGTAATTCTTTAAGAATAATTTAGATACAAATGTAAATTACTCACTGTAAATGTATGCTTCATTGATGCACTAGATTTGAATTTCTTGGCTGCAAATAAATAACAATGAAAGATGTAATTTTAAACAAAGACCTTGTACTAAAATTTAGGAAAAAGTGGTTTTCAATTCAATTCAACTTGTATTACGGCATAAAATTATGTCATACAATTCAATCTTGAAGGCAGTAATACATAAAAAAAAATATACACACCAATGTGGAGTTAAAACTTAAATGATCTGGTATTCTTAAATATAAGAATGTTTAATACCCATACATGTATTTGTATGAATTACCTCAAGGCAATCTGTAAAACAATATTTGTTTGCTGTTTCCAGACCCAATATTTCATAAATGGGTAGGTATATGTTGTTTTTTTTTTGCAAAGGACAGTAAACATCTTAAGAAATTAAAGATATATTATATAATGAAAATAGCAACAAAACAAAATGTTAAAGAATTGCTGTAAATAGTTTTGGATAGGGCCCTTTTTCATGGGTAGGTACGGAAACATTACGATCAACACAAGGTACTGTAAATGGACGAGGAAAAATCAATACACTAAGCAGGGTTTGAACTCGGGACCTCTTGCATGCAAAGCAGAAGCTCTACCAATGTCGCCATAAAAGCTAGCTCTGTAGTGACTGGCGAGACAGGCTGTAGTAATGCGTTTACATACCCATCTATTTATAACAATACATACAATCCCAACTGAAGTTTAGTGGTAGAGCATTGGACCCATGATCGAAAAGTCGTGGGTTCGACCCCCACCATGACCATATCTATTTTTTTGTGTCCATGAGAAAGACAATTTGTCTTTATTTGCTTAGTACTGGTTCTGCCCAGGAAGACATAGAAAGTGATTAAAATAAGATTAGAGAGAGAGAGAGCTTTCGTTACAATCGATGTAAAATAAATAAGTTTAAACGAACCTAAACTGAGTCCTACTACATGTAGGGATTTACTTTTGATATTTTTCAGCCACAAATAGTACAACCCAGGTTCCTCAGCTAAACTCGGAACCACTCACATGCAAGGCGCGTGCTGCCCCGCCTCCCCACTAATGTCAAATCCTGTATCCGCACCTGTATAGTACTGTGAAAGTATTCTATTCTTCTTAAATAGATCCTTCGAGGGATTGTAAAGAGCCTAAAGGTGTTGGTCTCTAAAGCTATGCATGTTGAAGATCTCGCTGAACTTCTGTGTTAACGATAATCGCTGATACAAAAGTTTGAAGACACTGCCTTGGAAATGAGTCTGCCGTGGTAATCAGAACTGATTATTTGTGTGTGCAATATCTTTCTACTGATACTGCACACAATAAATTTTGATGGTTGAAAGTGTGTCACATCATTTTCAACACATTTTAGGCTATATATGATGATTGATTTTTTTAGTGTTGGAGGAAGACCATCCACATTCCGGAGTAGAACCACCATCAGTAAGAACGTGCACTGGGTAAGGCTCTCCATGAACACAGGACTGACAGCTTTACATTTCCTCTAAAGGATGGCATACTGTGGTGATATTGGGTACCTGGTGGCCCAGTTATCACTCGTCCTGTAAGCGAGGGGTCCCTGGTTTAATTCACGTACTGGCCGCACTTTTCACCCTGGTCTACTTTATTGGTGATAAGGCAAAAAAAAAAAAGTTTGTTTCCGCTAACGGCTTCAAAAAAAATAGGGTAGGTAGATAGGGAGGCAAAACTTTTTTATTATTTTTTTTATTATTATTAATGACCTTATTTTTGTTAATGAAAAACACTTTTGATATGATAAAAAATACTGGGGAGGGTATTAATACCTAGATGGCCCTTTTTCAATATTCGGTAATGTACACTGGAAACCCCAGGGGTTGTGGGTTTAAATCTCACTGAAGGAATATTTTTATTTTTTTTATATCCATAAGAAACCTTGGATCGTGGGTTAAAATTTTTATTATTATTAACTTTTGTTTAAAGAGGCTCTACCTATATATTTTTGTCCACCAATTGATATCAACTTTACTTAATTATAAAGAGAACTGAGAACTATGAAAAAGGTAAATGGCAATAATTTCACCCAATGTAATATGCGTTTTGCTGGGGAAAAACAGGATTGAAAAGATCGGATTTTTGAAATTGTATTCGTAATTGTTTTAGACAAGCCGATTTCGGAGTTTTCCGATCTTATTCGTTTACAATCGGAAATGCCTCGTCGGATTGGCGAAGAGTTCCGATCGATTCGTTTACTATCGGAACTGCCCCGAATAGTTTGTTTTCGTTGAACTGAATCGCATTGCGCATATCCGAGAAAATCGTAAAAACTCGTAGTTCTCCGGCAGGAATAAAAGGCTGGGCAGCATTTTATTCAAGATATTGTTTTGATCATAATTAATAATTTACAGAACTGGAATACGAACCATGTTTCTTCTTAGAATACTCATAAAATAGCTTTGTGTACATATAAATGAAGTAATATTGAGTATTTAATATTTTACATTAAAAATCACGTAGATATAGGTAGTGCCTCTTTAAATCTTTTTTTTAATTTTATTTTTTGCAATAAAAAAAATTAGGGTCGATTGGTAAATAATAGGGTCGTTCGCGTTAGCAGAAACAAACACTTTTTTCTTTTACGCCTAAGAAAAATTCGGTGAACACGGGATAGCAGCACCAGGGTCCAGGGTCTTAAAAATTTAAATGGAGGAGAGCATGGCGATAATGGGTAACTGGTGTCCCGGTTAGCTCAGTTTGTGGAGCACTTGCAATGTAAGCGACGGGTCCCGGGCTAGAGTCGCCTGCAAACCGAGCTTTGTCTCCTTGTTTACTTCAATACTTTCACACTACTTGCAGTGCCAGAGGTTCCAGGTTTGATTCCCGGTGGAGGTTAAGACTCAAGTCCATGATTTTTTTCAAATGCATTCACTCAGTGAGTATGTGCATTTGAAAAAAATCATGGACTTTAGTCTTACCTCCACCGGGAATCAAACCTGGAACCTCTGCAAGTACGCTTACCACGGCAGCTCACTATCGGAAGACAGAAAAGAAAAATGCTTACTTGATTAAAATTAGAAGATAACAAGTTTTGGCATGAATACAATTATTTACCATGAAAATTGACAGATAACGTGACGCATTAATGAAGTCCTACCTGTTATGGTCGATTCAACAGTCAACAGTTGACTGAGTAGGGCATTTAAATGCCTATAACTCTTCAAAATCATAACAAAGCATATTTTCCCCGTGTAAACAATGGAGAATCTTTGTTACTAAATTTAGAAACTGGTAT
>JAWPHD010022427.1:0-25123 GCA_037043455.1 Cyrtodaria siliqua | reverse complement strand
GCTTTATATGCCGAGTAAAAATACATATTTTCATCCTATGCGGCGATTTTCCTCGTATCTTAAATGATTCATTTTATAAATATTCCATATATGGTCATTTAGAACTGTGATGTCATAGCTCTCAAAATGGCTGCTTCCATATCCAATTCAACAGAAATTTCAAAGGATCATATCTTCTTTTTTTAGCATCCGATTTTGATAATTCTTTCACCCTTATTCAAGTATTTCAGAACTCTAAATAATAAAGATGGTTTCGCTACATTCCCTTTTAATAAACAGATAGGAAACTTTCTATCTGAACCAATAAAGTGGCCTATATCATGTGGCACCTTAACTTTTCTTTCTACCTCATCTCTCATTTATTCATTGATTTTGATGAGAATTCATTCAAAGTATTTATAATGAATCTTCAGAATGGGATTATAATAATTCCTTTTAATTTTATAACATAAGAAATTGTATAAAGCGGTTTAAAGATAAAAATCTCATCATTTTTGTGTTTTTTTCTTAAAAATCAAGGTATGACAAAAGTTTCCGTTGAACTCAGTTTTTGTTTAAAATGATGGAGTGAGGAACATGCTATCATTAGAACTGAATTAAATTGAATGTTGGTTAACGGCTCAACAAAGTATAGGTTATTTAGAGCCGCCCCAGAGAGAGGGGAAGGATTCATAGGAATCCAGGAACCGTGCCCTATCAAACAGATTCTCTTATTATCGAATAGACTTCTATCATTAGAAGGAGAATTAAATTTGTGATGGTTTTGGAATAAATGAAACTTGTATCTATAAAACTCTTCAAGATACAAGTGTTTAAATTTGGGCAACATTATGTGAAATTTTCTCACTGTACCACGTGAAATTCAGGTAAATTTCACAGTGTCCAATCTGTTTGTTATTAGGTCCGTGAGATATATTATTGACGCAATATAATCAACAGTTACAAATATACAAAACCAAATTGCTTTGAACTATTCCTATAATTAACATCAATGTTTGAACACATGCAATTTATGTAGAAAAACTGACGGGATGCCAAGTTTTATAAAGATCAAGATTGACGCGTGTCCCTTTAATCCAACTATTTCGCTTTCTTGAATGTTCTCAGCAAATGATGTAATATTAATATTTAGTGATTCACTGGTCTTTCACCAATAGAAATGTAATAAAAAATATAAGTGGTTCCTGAGTTTGCAATCAAAAATAATGACACAATTAATGTGTATTGAAAATGCTCAGAACACAAGAAGATATGGAGTTATATATCGTAAAATATAGCTAAAGTTTGAGTTTGGACCTTTAATTCATATAAAAAGTTAAATATTGCATGACTAAAGGAAGATTATTCATATTGCCATCTCAGCTTTAACATTAATCATAACCAAATTGCTAGTTCAGCTTTAAGTTCACCAATGATTAATCTGTCAAGGCTGGAATACGTTTATATTGCACTTGACTGCCATCCTGGGATTTCTCCTTTTCTTTATGCGAGAACGAGAGGCCCTGGGGTGGTTTGTTCCACGGCTGTTCTGTCCCCCGACATAATATGCAGTATATGACTGCCCCGGACATGTATATAGCTGCGGCAATGTAGAACACTATCTGCCATTGGTCCCTTGTATCCTTCAAAAGAAAATGAGAAGATTTACTGAGATGAACTGGGATGAACAGCGCACTAACACAAAAAGGTTATATGGCGCCAATAGAAACGAGATTGTTTTTAGTAAACAGATATCGCCTCCACTGCGGAAAGGGCCATAAATCCTCAAAAAATAATTCAACTGAAACACGACGATGACATGCTTGGCAATGATCATCTCTACGAAGTTTTGTTGAAATCCGGCCAGGGGATCAGGAGAACTAGTCCAGACAAAGTTTGTATATTAAAACTTTTAAAGGGCCACAACTTGGCCAAAAATCATACGACCAGAACATGACGATGATGTACACTACTAGGCTTGGTACTGATCATCCTTCCCAAGTTTCTTTGAAATCCGGCTAGTGGTTCAGGAGAACTAGTCCGAACAAAGTTTGTATACTAAAACCTTTTAAAGGGCCATTATTCCGACATAACTCAGAACACCATTCAACCAGCGACGATATGCACAACTAGGCTTGGTACACATCATCCCTGCCTTGAAATCCTTAGAAGTTCAGGAGAACTAGTCGGGATAAAGTTTGTGTATTAAAACCTTTAAAGGGCCATAACTCTGCCAAAAGTCATTCAACTGGAACATGGTGACAATATGTGCAACTAGGTTAGGTATTGATCATCCTTGCCAAGTTCCGCTGAAATCCAGCTAGGGGTTCTGGAGAAATGGTCCAGACAAAGTTTGTGTATTAAAACCTTTAAAAGGGCCAAAATTCTGCCAAAATCATGCAACGAGAACAGGCTTGGTACAGATCATCCTTGCCATTTTTCTTTGAAATCCAGCCAAGGGTTCCGGAGAACTAGTTTGGACAATATTTGTGTATTAAAGCTTTTAAAGAGTCATTACTCTGCCAAAAATCATTTAACCGGAACACGGTGACAATATGCACAACTAGCCTAGTACTGATCATCCCTGTAAATCCGGCCGTGGGTTCAGGAGAACTAGTCCAGACAAAGTTTGTGACAGACAGATGACAGACAACAGACAAACAGCACAAAAACAATATGTCTCCCCTCCACAAAGTGACATAATGAACATTCCAGGCCTACCCTCCATTTGCACTGAGATTAAACTATGCCAAATGGGTAAAACCTTTTTACTGGCAGAACTGCAGGTTGCTGCAAATTCTGTTTGTATCATTGTTTTCTGCCATCACCTAAAACAATACAGGGATGATGATGAAAACCTTTAATTAACATTACAACAAGAGGTCAATGACCTTGAAGATAGGTTTTTGATAACTAGATCAGCATTCCTGTGAAGTTTCATGAAATCTGTCAAAGTAGTTTCAGAGCAGTAGTCGCTATAAGTTTTTACTGTATAACTCTATGTAAACTAAATAGCCTTATTTAACGTTGAATCAAAACTATTTTCAACAATGACCAACCTCTAACTAGCAGGGGGCTCTAACTACCAGGGGCACTATAAACCTCAGAAAGATGCACTCATTTCCTTCACTTATTTTTTAAAGACTAGCATTCAGAATATGTGTCGATAAAAAAACTACCATAATTAGATATCAAAATCAAATAAATGGCTTAAAATTAAAAATCTCCTGGCTGTCACATGTATTCAGGAGTAAAGATACAAATAATGTTTTGAACACATTTTTTATTCCATTGCAGACCACACGATATTGCACTGAAAATATTCAATATACATTTCCATAAATTTTACGCTACTTACATGTTTTTTCGTGAGCCATCCCACAATTTGGGGTCCTAGAAACCCTGGTATGGTAGCCCAGCTGTTAGATATTCCCATTAGTACACCTGCAAATGTAAACTCGAAAATGAGTACTTGTTGAACTAAAACTTATTGTTACCTTAAGACAAAACACTTCTTACCAGAATGTCTCTCTACATATCTGGAAGAATATAGAAATTGTGATGAACGATAAATGAAGTTGCTTCCATGGAGATCAGAAACACTAACTTAAACTCAAAATCGTACCAGAGGTGATAAAGATTATATATATAGCAAAGTTAGGGTACATATCTATGACTGACTCTCAGAACAATAAATCAAACTTGCCAGCCAAGGAGGACAAATCCATATGAATGACCCAGATTAATACATTAATCTTCAATAGCAGCAAAGTTAGCAGAGAGATCTGTTTGATGGGCCTTTACTCACCTGAAAAGTTAGCAGAGAGAACTTTTGATGGGCCTTTACTTACCTGCACAGTTAGGAGAGAGATCTGTTTGATGGACCTTTACTTACCTGCAAAGTTAGCAGAGAGATCTGTTTGATGGGCCTTTACTTACCTGCAAAGTTAGCAGAGAGATCTGTTTGATGGGCCTTTACTTACCTGCAAAGTTAGCAGAGAGATCTGTTTGATGGACCTTTACTTACCTGCAAAGTTAGCAGAGAGATCTGTTTGATGGGCCTTTACTTACCTGCAAAGTTAGGAGAGTGATCTATATGACTGACACTTTACTTACCTGCAAAATTAGGGGACAGATCTGTTTGATGGACCGTTACTTACCTGCAAAATTACGGGACAGATCTGTTTGATGGACCGTTACTTACCTGCAAAGTTAGGAGACGGATCCGTTTGATGGACCTTTACTTACCTGCAAAGTTAGGGGACAGATCTGTTTGATGGACCGTTACTTACCTGCAAAGTTAGGGGACGGATCCGTTTGATGGACCTTTACTTACCTGCAAAGTTAGGGGACAGATCTGTTTGATGGACCTTTACTTACCTGCAAAGTTAGGGGACATGTTTGATGGACCTTTACTTACCTGCAAAGTTAGGGGACATATCTGTTTGATGGACCTTTACTTACCTGCAAAGTTAGGAAAGAGATCTGTTTGATGGACCTTTACTTACCTACAAAGTTAGCGGAGAGATTCTGTTTGATGGACCTTTACTTACCTGCACAGTTAGGATAGAGATCTGTTTGATGGACCTTTACTTACCTGCAAAGTCAGCGGAGAGATCTGTTTGATGGACCTTTACTTACCTGCAAAGTTAGGGGAGAGATCTATATGATTGACCTGGAATCCGCCCATGGTGAAGCCCCCAGTTCCGAGACACAGGACGAGGAGCACCACGGCGACCGTGTGATTACATCCCGCCCACTGTATACAGATCAGCGTAATACCGGGCACACAGAGACCTGAAATATTTTTAAATATGCTTTTCTTCCTAATACTTGTAACACATGGTAGTGTTTTTTGTTACTAACCATTGCCGCACTGAAAAAGATGATCAGAAACTTGGTTTGTGTATGTATCCTTCTGGCTGTGGAAGTTAAAACAGGAAAAACAGTGATCAGAAACATGATGTGTGTCTGTATCATCATGGCTGTGGAAGTTAAAACAGGAAAAACGATGATCAGAAACGTGACGTGTGTATGTATCCTTCTGGCTGTGGAAGTTAAAACAGGAAAAACGGTGATCAGAAACATGATGTGTGTCTGTATCATTATGGCTGTGGAAGTTAAAACAGGAAAAACGATGATCAGAAACGTGACGTGTGTATGTATCCTTCTGGCTGTGGAAGTTAAAACAGGAAAAACGATGATCAGAAACGTGACGTGTGTATGTAACCTTTCTGGCTGTGGAAGTTAAAACAGTAAAAACGGTGATCAGTAACATGATGTGTGTCTGTATCATTATGGCTGTGGAAGTTAAAACAGAAAAAACAGTGATCCTGAAACGTGACGTGTGTATGTATCCTCCTGGCAGTGGAAGTTAAAACAGGAAAAACGATGATCCGAAACGTGACGTGTGTATGTATCCTTCTGGCAGTGGAAGTTAAAACAGGAAAAACGGTGATCAGAAACTTGACGTGTGTATGTATCCTTCTGGCAGTGGAAGTTAAAACAGGAAAAACGGTGATCAGAAACTTGACGTGTGTATGTATCCTTCTGGCAGTGGAAGTTAAAACAGGAAAAACGGTGATCAGAAACTTGACGTGTGTATGTATCCTTATGGCTGTGAAAGTTAAAACAGGAAAAACGGTGATCAGAAACTTGACGTGTGTATGTATCCTTCTGGCTGTGGAAGTTAAAACAGGAAAAACGGTGATCAGAAACTTGACGTGTGTATGTATCCTTCTGGCAGTGGAAGTTAAAACAGGAAAAAAGGTGATCAGAAACTTAACGTGTGTATGTATCCTTCTGGCAGTGGAAGTTAAAACAGGAAAAAAGGTGATCAGAAACGTGACGTGTGTATGTATCCTTCTGGCAGTGGAAGTTAAAACAGGAAAAACGGTGATCAGAAACGTGACGTGTGTATGTATACTTCTGGCAGTGGTAGTTAAAACAGGAAAAACGGTGATCAGAAACTTAACGTGTGTATGTATCCTTATGGCTGTGGAAGTTAAAACAAAACTGATCAAGCAAAATTAATGTTGAAGATGTGTGCAAAGTTTCATTGTTGTACACCTAATATTTTGGAAGTAATTAGCCACAATCACTTGTAAACTGCCAGGTTAAGTTCCAGGTTAAACCTTTTTTTCAGACAGACAGACGGACAAACAGATGGACGGACAACGCTACAACATAATAAGTCCCTACCCCACCCACTCCTCCCCACACCAACCCCCGTATGATGTGGAGGGACACATAAGGTCATCAGTTGTTATGAGTATATGAAGTATGGGAATGCTATTAATACACGTGTTAAGGGACACGACGCAATGGGATGGGACGCAACCCGACGCGACAAAAATGTAGTTCAGCTAGGAAGTTTCCTATCTGTTTCTTGTCAAGTCTGTGATGGGATCGAACCTATATAAAATAACTTACCAAAAAATGTAAACAATCGCCTAGTACTGACTGTACTGAGAATGCCACGACTTCTTAGATAGTCGGCGGTAAACCCTGAAATGTTCTGCCCAAACCAACATCCCAAATATGGCAGTGCTGATAGAAAACCATTCTGAAACAGAAACATGGCTTTGGTAATAGTAAAACCATTCTGAAACAGAAATATGCAATTGTTGATAAAGTACTATTCTGAGCAAAAATATGAAGTTGCTAATTGAGAACCATTCTGAAATAAAAATTTGAAATTGCTGATTGAGTTCCATTCTGAAACAAAAAATATGCAGATTGAGAACCACTCAGAAAACTGAAATATGCAAATGCTGATTGGGAACCATTCTGAAACAGAAACATGAAATTGCTAATCAAGAATCCTTCTGAAACTGAAATATATCATTGCTGATCAAAAACCATACGGAAACAGAAATATGTAATTGCTGGTTGAGAATCATTCTGAAACAGAAACATAAAATTGCTTATCAAGAACCATTCTGAAACAGAATTATGATGATGCAGATTGAGAACCATTCTGAAACAAAAATTTGAAATTACTAATTAATTACCATTCTGAAACAAAAATGTGCAGACTGAGAACCACTCTGAAAACAGAAATATGCAAATGCTGATTGGGAACATTCTGAAACAGAAACATGAAATTGCTGATCGAGAACCTTTCTGAAACTGAAATATGGCATTGCTGATCAAAAGACATATGAAAACAAAAATATGAAATTGCTGATCAAGAACCATTCTGAAACAGACATATGGCGATGCAGATTGTGAACCATTTTGAAACAAAAAATTGAATTTACTGATTAATTACCATTCTGAAACAAAAATATGGCGATGCTGATTGAGAACCATTCTGAAACAGAAATATGCAATTGCTGATCGAGTACCATTCTGAATATGAAACATATCCATGTTTCTGCCATGTTTCTCTTAAATATTCATATTATTGAATATCCAATGAAAATCTGTTTTCTGGAATTGATAAAACGACCTATTTACCTCACAAGCAACCTAGATTACTTTGGTGTGTCGTAAAGAAAGGCACTATTCCTTTGCCTTGTCAGTCAGATGGGGACGACATCTGGCAGTCCAGTGAGTCTATCCTCACAGCACATTAAAGAACCAACAAAATATGTTTAATAGTAAAAGTAAGGCAAGGATCCCAGATGCCAATGCATCCTTCCCTCTCTCCGGGTAGGCTCTACATAAACGACAACTCAACTGAATTAATCTACTTACAGATTTTATGTCAAACTTGAGTACGTTCTTCATGTAGTTTGGCAGTGATGTCAACATGGTGTAGAAGCCCCAGTTGTTCGAAAAGTGACCCACACTGATCGCCCAGACTGCAGGGCTGCGGAAAATGGAACCCCATGGAGTTGGGAGGTCCTAAAAATGATATAAAACTTTATAAAACAAAATGTGTATATAAAATTTATCCAATTAAAATTTAAAAAGCAAACCAATCTACCGGTAGTTGACTTTTTTTTGCTTCCGTCTTTAAAATAAAATGCTTTAAAAAAAACTTAACATCATTAATGACAAAATCTATTCTTTATTTTGGAATTATTCAGTATGCAGCTTACTGGTTACTGATTTTTTTCAGTATTTATTACCTCATCAGTAATAACAAAATCTATTTTTTATTTGAGTAATATATTCAGCATTTAACTGACTGTATGGTTATACAATCTTAAAGTAGCTATCCCACCAACAACAGCCAAAGTTTACGACACATGTACACCGTTTCTAAACCTACTGACGATGAGGTATATATATATAACTTACATATTTTGAGATTGATTGAATTGGGGTTTTAAGGCACACCAAAACATAAAAAGGTTATATGGCGCCTAACAGGCATGAACATGCCAGGCTCATCTTCGATGTACATCGAGATAAAATATGGAAAATGGGCATAGAACCTTCTCACCCTGAACTGCAGAGTTGCTGCAAATTCTATCATAGAAACTCCATTTACGCTGGAGCCATGTTATTGTTTTTCTGCCACTGCTCTTTTGATGCGGGAACCACACGGAGATCATATTTTGAGAATGAGAATCCAAAATCTATAGATACAATATAATCATCTTTAACCAGGCAGATTAAACTTCAAAACTGGAGCGTTGAATTAAGAGTTACCAACTCATAATTCATTTTACACATATTCAATCAAGGATATTTTAAGAACCAATGAAAAAACTTATACTTTTAATCAGTACATATACATCAGTATATGACCTGAACACCTGGATAGAGTTTCGATAAATGGCTTTGTAGTGTGTGTGTTTTTCCGTTACTTGGTGGGTTAGTTCCTTTAATAGCTCATATAAATAACCGAATATTTTATTTACTTTGAAAACCTTCAGTACACCTTCCTGGTTTATCCAATGCCAGCAGTGTAGGTAATACATACATAAAATGATCTTAAACAATTTCTTATTTGATACTGATTTTATAAAACGAGTTTGCAAAATTGATCGAAAAAGAGATCCTTGCAATTTGTTATATCTTCTTCGAATGATTTTCATCAGATCAATATTAAATGTCAGGGGCTTTCCTGTGGCTAATTTAGGTAAACGCACCATCGAGTTTTGGATTCACACATGTGCCTAACCCACCTATACTTTCAGTTTTTATTGCATTTTTCGCATTTTTAGCCTTTTTTATTTGTTTGCTTCTTTAATAGCCTGTACGCACGTGCGTCTGTGCAAATGCCCAGGTACGCACCTGAATGTTGACCATCTTTGAGAACCAGATTTATATTGCATGCAGCAACGTTCGACTTGTCCAAATAAATGTGTCAACTTGTCAAGCAAATGTGTCATAATAAAAAATATAAACTACTTAACAGGAAAAGCATTTAATAGAAGCACATTGTGAAGAGTAAATGAAAAACTATTGTAAGTACATGTATATATACTACTCAATATTTGCTAAGGATCACTTTTTTGCTGTCTAAATGTCTTGCTGAAATAAATAGCATTATTTCTATTTTACATGAAATTATTTAGGGCAGTGTATGGTCATGTGATCTCATGTCTTGATTCAAACTGTGGAATTGTTGAAGCATCAATGAAATTAATATCGTTATTGTGAATTAATTTCTAATAAAATTATATGGAAGAATAAATGTGATCCTTAGCAAAGATTGAGTAGCACATGTATATACTGAAACAAATAAGTTTAGCAAGTAAATATGGATATCTAGCTCAAATAAATCTATTTTAATTTTATAATGTGAAGTATTTGAAAACATTGGAATGACATTATACAATTATGGACTTTTCAGCTGTTATACATGATGTGATATGCACCAAAAAAATCATTATTGACCGAGGCGATAGCCGAGGTCAATAATGATTTTTTGGTACATATCAACATCATGTATAACAGCTGAAAAGTCCATAACTGTTTTATTATATAACCCTCAATTTGAATTTGACAGTTTATAACAATTAAACAATAGATTTTTTCAATAATATCACATCTCGGGACAGTTTTATAAAACTGGTCAATATCAGAAAAAAACAGGTCAATATCGCTAGATATTTTTTCTAAAAAATTACTTTTTAGCCAATGAAAACGCGTCTATTTATAGGTTATATAATAAAGGGTGATATTCTTTTCATCAGTTATTTGTGTTCCAATGTAAGTATCAGAGTTATCTCCCATTTAGTTAAAAGCAGCATATTTTACATTTAAAAAATACAAATATGGTAAAGAGCTTGATTAAACTTTATTAAATAACTGTTCTGGGTCTCAAGTTATAAAAAACACAAAACCCATTGACAATAATCTTGCCATTATAAAGATATGGGGAACCAAAGTTTACCATTTATGAAATTACCTCCCTTTATATTGAAATAAGATCAAAATTATTTTTGCATAGTTGGTAAATTTAAACATTTTGATATTTTTTTCGCAGTTATCGTTTGAAAACAATGCCCTGTATATAATCCATAATTATGTTAATTATATTGTTCAGGACCTCTGCACGTATAGTCTAGAACATGAGCAATGGGATTTACCACGTTATTTACCTGCTAAACTTATTTCTTTCAGTATATAAATAAAGAAACAAGAGACATTAGTTTCGCACTTTATAAGCATGAAAGTCTTACCTCCTTTTTCCCAACACCTGACTCAATATAATCTTGCTCTTCTTTTGAGATCTTTGGGTGGTCGGCAGGGGTGTTGGATACTATCCACATCCATAAACAAAACCACAGGCAGGCAAGGCAGCCTAACGAAAGAAAAACATTAAATATTAAAACTGCAAACCGGCAATTTATTTTTAAATTAATAGAATTGATTGTTGTTTAATGGCTTAACACATTATAGGTTATTCAGAGTCATCCCAGAGAGAGGAAAAGGATACATAGAAATCCAGGAAGCTGCCCTACCCTTCCAAAACTGAGTGTTGTTTAATGCCTCATCAACACATTATTGGTTATTCAGAGCTGTCCCAGAGAGAGGGGAAGGATACATAGGAATCCAGGAAGCTGCACTACACTTCCAAAATTGATTGTTGTTTAATGCCTCATCAACACATTATAAGTTATTGAGGGTCGTCCCAGGAAGAGGGTAAGTATAAATATCTACTTGTAGCAGTGAGCTCAATGCCAGTCACTGTGTACTAACACCGGGCCGACCAGTCTTAGCACTAAGTTTTATATTCTGAAGTCACAGAATGTCAAGCAAGGGAGCTACCAGCACCATTTTTATGAAGTCTTTGGTGTAACTGGCCAGGGATTGAACGTCAGACATCCCGTATGCAAGGTGAACATTTTACCACTAGCCAAGGCTGAATTTAAAAGAGTTTTGGTCTCCAAGCTTGGCATTCAAATGGCTCGAAAACGGACGTGATGCCGTAAACCGACAATATATACATACCAAACACGTAGAATACAGACGGCCAACCTCCTGCAAAGTCTGAGTCGCACAGAAGACCAGATATTGGCAATGAAATAACAGTTCCCATTTGTGCACCTGTAGAGAAAGACTTTATTAAAAGATTTTTTTTTTTTTTAATAAGTTACCATCATTTAAAGACATCCTGAGTCCCCATAAAACTAAAATCAGCATTTTAACCAACCAAATACTAATATAACCGTGATAGAAAATCTTCGCATGGTTATGACTTTGAAGGGACACACGCCTATCTTATCAAACTCACGGTGTTCCATTAGTTTTTCTATATAACTTTCATACTTTCAGTCATTAATATTAATTATTATTATTAGAGTAGTTCAAAGCATTTTATTTTAAATATTATGAACTATTGATTATATTGGACCAATATTATACTTAAAAATTTGATAGAATAACGAAGACAATTGAAATCTCAAATATTTAGTTAAATATATGCAAGTAGTTTTAAAGTCAAAACAGGGCAGCAAAAGTCAGTCATTTCCCCCCAAAACACCCCTTTGTCATATAAACGGAATGGTCTAACTCTTAATTCAAAGAAAGGAAAGTCCATTATATATATGTAGCGGGGTTAGCTGTTGGTGGGACTATAAAATCTAATTCAAACAGAAACATAGATTGGTTCACAAAATATCAGTTTTAGGGCACATTTTCAGCGACAGATAGTGTACAATAATAATATTTATCATAATAAAATATTGCAAAGTATTGTAATCATGGAAACTGAGATCCTTAAAAATGTGCGCAGTAACGCTACTTCTTCTACACAATTTAAAAAATATATAATTGAATACTTACTGTATCATAAAATGACCCCATTTACGAATAAAATTTAATACCTGAAACGCCTCCCCAAATCACAAATTAAACGCTGCCAAAATATTGCTTTTTTTGAGATAATCAAAAAGAAAGATAAATAATTATGGTATTCTTCTTTACTTTTATTGTGGACTTTAGACAGCATTCACTGCATGTGCAACAATACCCAGAATGCATTATTCCAAAACTAACCCCGCCCTAGCATTCCATCTACTACAGGCATACAGGAAGTAAATCACTGTGGTATTCATGCCGGATGGTCGAAAGGAGTTCCCAAATATATAATCCCTAACTTTTTTTGTGATAAAAGGCATTTTTGAGTATTTAAGGCCTTTTTTTCTGGCTGAAATGACTTTATTGACTTGTTTGTGAGAGCTAAGAACCATTTGCATGGTTGTATGATGATTTTATTTATCAACTTGAGAGTTTTGAAAGTGAAAGTAGAACATATTGAGATGCCGAATGAATGCAGTTTGTTCACGGTGTCAACAAAGATGAGAATTTTATTTTCTTATATGCCACATGACCCCTACTATTCTCAGCTGTTTTCTAGAGAGGCAGGTCTCATGACTAAGAATATGTAAGTGAATCTTATTTTGAACTTCATTTGCACAGGACTCAATGGGATTTGTTCTACTACCGGTACACCTACAGTAAGGTTGTGAGACCAAAGTCTACATACATGTAGGTACAGTTGAAGTCAATTGCCTACCTCTGAACAATAATATTGTATACTTCTATATTTGCAAGCTGTTGTTATATGCTATTTTTTTACTACTGTTCCTAATGTTCCTAATGTCCTAATAAAGAACATAAATACAGACAGAATGACCTCTTATTATATACCTACATTGAGGGCCACATGGAAGATTAGTTCACAAACTAAATGTGTTACCCTCAATAAATAAAGTCTATTATTATTATTATTATAGTCCAATCAGTGGTTTGTACAATACTTAATGTTGTTATTGGACGTGTACCGTCCCGAATTTATTTATTTTTTTCATGTCATCATCCAAAAAAAGATGATGAATTTTTTTTAAACTATCAGTAGAAATTTGAACGATAAAAACCGAATATCGACAGAAAGTTCCGAATGAGTTTCGAGAATCCGAGAAGTTGCGTGCGAATTAAAACAACAAAATGTTGGAATTGTTTAATTGTTTTATTTTTCCCTGTAATTTTAGGTATATAATAAAAAAGTTATTCGGCGTCTTGTCCAATATGACTTTCACCACAACATGGTTTTAAAACCCGTATTGCACAATACACTGTTATATAACCTGTTATTATTGACCTCTACAGAACAATGATCCCACCTACTACACTTCTGAAGTCCCTATCCCGCTATCAACAGTCAAAACTTGCAACTGATGTATACCGTTTCTAAACCTACTGACGACGAGTTAAATATATATATCACTAGCGGATCCAGGGGGGCGCGTGCCCCCCTAAAGTTTCCGGATCATACATGTATGTCCATGTTACTGTAGATAAAATATCAAACAATTTCGATGCACGCAGTATAAAAAATGTTAAATCCTTTTTGAGTTAAACAATTTCGATGCATGCCCTCAGTATAAAAATTTTTATCGCTCGCTCCACGCATAATGGCTAATGACTGGTTTCATTAACACATTGTTTAATCCTTTTAGTTGGAAACAGAATTTTTTACCCTATCAATGCACTACCGCAACCGTTTTATGATGCTAGAAACGGACCCGAATATTGACCAAAATCTTACGCTCCCCCTAAGCTGAAATCCTGGATCCACCCCTGTATATATAAAAGTTACATATTTTGAAAATCCAAACTCTATAGACACAATATAAATGACTTTAACCAGCCAAACCAAACCCCAAAACTGGAATGTTGAATTAAAAAATACCAACTCATAATTCACTTTACGCATATTCAAACTCGGGTATGCTAAGAACCTGTGAATGAACCTATACTTTTAATCGGCACACATACATTATGTTTTGAACAGTAACACCAGGATAGGGTTTGGATAAACGATTTTGTAGTGTAAATTTGCCATTATTTGGCAAGTAAGAGTCTTTAAAGAGAGTAGATCAGGCTTTGTGGCTAAATTTATTTAAAAACATAAAAAACTATTTAATTACCAATTTAAAACGTGAAATGATTCAAAGATATAGATGGAACATTAACAGTTTCTTATAACAAAGTGCAATAATTAATAGTTATAACTTACAATACGTTGTGTTAGTCCTACAGAAATTACAAAGTTATAAATAGCCATCGCGCGGAACAAATAATCGATATCTACATATGACGCTTGCGTTGTAATACACTGAGATTTATTTTACTGCCAAGATTAAACTATACTGAAAGGAAAAAGAAACGCAGGGTGCGTATTTCCGCTATATATTGTATGTTTAATATGCTACTGCTAATCGAATGGTACAGGGCGACATTAGGCCTGTCCTTTTAGAAAGAAGGTTTAAACAGCACTGAACACACCAATGGTTACCCCTTTAAAGTTTCATTATCGTCAGAATGCGCATTTGGCTCAGCAGGTGAGCAAACTTAGACTTTAATGTTGCAATCACTTAACATTAAATACAGTACTGAACTGGCTCAATTTTTCAAAGAGGAACTTCAGCATTTATGAATTTCTTGTTACAACGTGTACTGTGATTAAAACGTCTACAACATCACAGTTGTGTCCTTTCTCTAACTAACTGCACTTTTTTTTTTTACAAAACATCTTGGGATTTCCTTGGAATATATATGGAATTAAGTGTGCAGTATAATTATGCAATATATAGCGGAAATACGCACCCTGCGTTTCTTTTTCCTTTCAGTATACATATCCCTGGCGCGTAACTATAGTTAGAAAATACCTTCTTCTGTTTTTGTTTTTTTTATATGATCAGTGCTATTTCTTTTGGTGGCTTATGTCTCTTTTAGTTTCTTTTATCAATTAAATACATAACTAATGTATTTAAACAATTCTAATACCAATCCTGATGTTCTTCCTTTAATGTAGCGGCGAAAAAAAATCAGTTGATCTAGTGAAAAAAATAACATAGAAGCTTATAGAAATATTTTTTTATATATATATACTTTTTTTTCTTGAATTTTACAAAATTTTAAAGACAGTATTAACAAAACATTACAATTATGTTTCCTTGTTCATTTATGGGAAAGAATAAATACAAACCTGCATATGCAAATGCGGCGAGTTTTGATCGTTCATATATGGGTGCCCACTTCCCCCACATAGCATGCATAGCTGGAAAGGTGACGCCCTGAATAGGAAATGGATGACATCTGAAGGACGGTTATTGTGTGTGTAATATTAAGTTTATAGTCATCAGTATGAGTATTAACTTTATATTGATTACAAAGCTATTGTACCTTGAATATAAAATATACATGTGCATTATACTGGACCTCATCTTCCATGCAATTCAATAAAAGTACTCTGGATTGGCCTCGTATGGGTTTTATCATGCAGATATGCACTTTTCTGCCTAATAAAGGGGTGACCTAATAAATTTTGCTTTATTGGGCACTAACCAATAAAGCAAATCAATGCGAAATCCCTCAGTGTTTATTGTACGTAACGTTATCTGACGTAATGTACGTAACTTTATCAAAAAAACAACAACATGGCGGCGTCCTCGGTAAGCGTAACATTCTGCGAAATAGTTAATAACACTAATTCATACAGAAAATGAGGATACTCTATATGATAGCTCGGCACGAAAACGAAGAATGGCTCTTGGCAGAGCTTCACCATTCTTCGTTTTCTAAGCCTCGCCTAATAAACTTGATAGTAAAAGACCGGGAACAAGATGTAGGTACAAACATTTTGTACCGCTACAATGTTCGGCATGTGAAAATTAGTGTTTTGCAACATTTGTGTTTAACCCTTAACCCGCTAAGCACGACTATAATAGCCTTCTGATCAGTCATTTTCCCCAAAACACCCCTTTGTCGCATAAATGGAATGGTCTTAATTCAAAGAAAGAACAGTCCATTATATATATGTAGGGGGTTAAGGGTTAATAGGAAAGTTGACCTGCCACGTTTGTACCTACATGAAAAACCCATGAAGACCAATTCCTCGTAAGGAATATTACTGTATAGGTAAAAAAGGTTTAATATGACAGACTTGATGACTCAGCAAAATAAATACAAACCTCTCCAATTCCCATGAGAACCCTTACTACAATGAAGGACCAGACGCCGAGTCTCGCAGCAAATGGTGTTATAATGGTCAAAATTGCCGTACACAGGACGCCATAGCCGAACAGGTACTTCCCGCCAAATTTCTCAGCCAACCAGCCGCCTGGGATTTGTGTGAGGATGTATCCGTAGAAAAAAGATCCGAGGATATAACCCTGAGTTTCGGAATTCCAGTTAAATTCTCCATTCTGGAAATACAATCAAAAAGCATAGGAATTTGATAATTGATCAGAAATTACGAGCAAGTGAAAACCACTGGAGATTTTAAAGGGACACACGGAAATCTTATTTTTCGTAAAACTTGCAGGGTCCCCTTAGTTTTTCAACATAAATTGCATTTGTTAAATCATTAATATTAATTTAACAATAGTATAAAGCAAGTTGTTTTTGTATATTACTAACTGTTGATTATAATTCACTAATATATTCAAACCTATGGTAGAATAATGAAGGAAAGTTGAAAACTCAAAATTGTATTTAAATATATGCAAGCAGGTGTAAAGTCAAAATGATATTGGATTAATAAATTGAGACGCTAATTTTAATGCTTCAAGATTGCCGTGTGTCTCTTTAAAGCTGGTGATTTGTAATGTTAAAAGGACACATGTCAATCCTGATATGTTTTCAACAAAAGATTTTTTTCGTAAAATTTAATACTATTAATTGAAATATTATTAAAAAATATTTTGTTTCATCAAAATATCAGCTTTTTAGAAATGTGAAAAAAAAAATCTTCATTCTATAATTTTATTTTTATGCATAGTGTGTAACAGTGTTAACTGCATGTAGGATTTGCATACGTTAACCTCCCTCAGGCCAAATAAAAAATACTTTTGTTTCCGCTAACATTGCCAAAGAAATTAGAGTATGGTAGGTTGGTAAGAAGATTTTTTATTTTACCAAATATTTTTACAAAGAGAAGATCCTGACATTTAAGATGCTTTTGCCATTAAATTTTTTAGGTTAGGGGCTAACAATTAGGGTCAGTCAGGTTAGTGGAAACAACACTGGTATTTTTTTCTTTGGCCTCAAAAATGATGCAAACATGATTTAGCAAATTATGAATATCAGTGACGGACAAGTTTAAAAGAAAAATTTCAACAAAAAATGTGAAAGCTTTCTTAAAACCAGCATTACACCTGTTATGAAATATAAGAAAAACAATCCATGAAAAGAGTAACTTTGGTTACCATAATAGGGCCTCCTCTGGCCAATTTTTTTCTAGCGCCACTACTCGCGCCAATTGAAAAAAGTTGGAGCCAAATTGGAGAAATTGGAGCCATTTGGCTATAATGGCCCAAGCCATATTTCTACTAGAGTTGTATACATGTATAAATGTATTTTTAATGTGAAAATAATAGATTTGGTTAATATCTGGTACATTAAGGAATGAAATAAATAAAACCAAACAATATAATTAACAAGAGGTCAATGACCTTGAAGCTCTACTGATTGATTTTGATTTCAGGAAGTAGTCGGTACAGACTTGTTTTTTGAAAATCTATTTTTAACCGTGGGGGCCATCTTGAATTTCCGGCCGACCTGAAATTTTGCTAGGATCAATTAGACATTAAGAGCAACATTCCTGTGAAGTTTCATGAAAATCCGCCAAGTAGTTTCAGAGGAGTAGTCGCTACAAGTTTTTACTATATAACTCTATGTAAACAAAGATGGCCACTGGCAGCCATGTTTAACGTTGAATCAAAACAATTTTTGACAAGGATTAACATCATGCTATGCTGATCATTTAAGAAAATGTCCCATATCAATATCACTTATAGTTTTCAAGAAGTAGTCGCTACAAACTTGTATTTTGACAAGAGGTCAATGACCTTGAAGCTCTACTGATTGATTTTGATTTCAGGAAGTAGTCGCTACAAACTTGTTTTTTGAAAATCTATTTTTAGCTGTGGCGGCCATCTTGAATTTCCGGCCGACCTGAAATTTTGCTAGGATCAATAAGACATCAAGAGCAACATTCCTGTGAAGTTTCATGAAAATCTGTCAAGTAGTTTCAGAGGAGTAGTCGCTACAAGTTTTCATTATATAACTCTATGTAAACAAAGATGGCCACTGACAGCCATGTTTAACATTGAATCAAAATAATGTTCGACTCGGATAACCATCATGTCATACTGATCATTTTAGAAAAAGTCCCATATCAATATCTTTTATAGTTTTCAAGAAGTAGTCGCTACAAACTTATATTTTAAAAATCTATTTTTAGCCATGGCGGCCATCTTGAATTTCCGGCCGACCTGAAATTTTGCTAAGATCAATAAGACATCAAGAGCAACATTCGTGTGAAGTTTCATGAAAATCCGTCAGGTAGTTTCAGAGGAGTAGTCGCTACAAGTTTTCATTATATAACTCTATGTAAACAAAGATGGCCACTGGCAGCCATGTTTAACGTCGAATCAAAATAATGTTCGACTCGAATAACCACCATGTCATGCCGATCATTTTAGAAAAAGACCCATATCAATATCACTTATAGTTTTCAAGAAGTAGTCGCTACAAACTTTTTTTTTTTAAATCTATTTTTAGCTGTGGTGGCCATCTTGAATTTCTGGCCGATCTGAAATTTTGCTAAGATCAATTAGACATCAAGAGCAACATTCCTGTGAAGTTTCATGAAAATCCGTCAAGTAGTTTCAGTGGAGTAGTCGCTAAAAGTTTTCATTATATAACTCTATGTAAACGAAGATGGCCGCTGACAGCCATGTTTAACATCGAATCAAAACGGTTTTTGACAAGGACCAACATCATGTCATGCTGATCATTTAAGAAAAAGTCCCATATCAATATCACTTATAGTTTTCAAGAAGTCGTCGCTACAAACTTGTATTTTGAAAATCTATTTTTAGCCATGGTGGCCATCTTGAATTTGTGGCCGACCTGACATTTTGCTAGGATCAATTAGACATCAAGAGCAACATTCGTGTGAAGTTTCATGAAAATCCGTCAAGTAGTTTCAGAGGAGTAGTCGCTACAAGTTTTCATTATATAACTCTATGTAAACAAAGATGGCCACTGGCAGCCATGTTTAACGTCGAATCAAAATAATGTTCAACTCGGATTACCATCATGTCATGCTGATCATTTTAGAAAAAGTCCTATATCAATATCTTTTATAGTTTTCAAGAAGTAGTCGCTACAAACTTAATTTTTAAAAATCTATTTTTAGCCGTGGTGGCCATCTTGAATTTCCGGCCGACCTGAAATTTTTCTAGGATCAATTAGACATCAAGAGCAACATTCCTGTGAAGTTTCATGAAAATCCGTCAAGTAGTTTCAGAGGAGTAGTCGCTACAAGTTTTCATTATATAACTCTATGTTAACAAAGATGGCCGCTGGCAGCCATGTTTAATGTCGAATCAAAACGATTTTCGACAAGGACCAACACCATGTCATGCTGATCATTTTAGAAAAGTCCCATATCAATATCTCTTATAGTTTTCAAGAAGTAGTCGCTACAAACTTTTTTTTTAAAAAATCTATTTTTAGCCGTGGCGGCCATCTTGAATTTCCGGCCGACCTGAAATTTTGCTAGGATCAATTAGACATCAAGAGCAACATTCCTGTGAAGTTTCATGAAAATCTGTCAAGTAGTTTCAGAGGAGTAGTCGCTACAAATTTTCATTATATAACTCTATGTAAACAAAGATGGCCGCTGGCAGCCATGTTTAACGTCGAATCAAAACGATTTTCGACAAGGATCAACATCATGTCATGCTGATCATTTTAGAAAAAGTCCCATATCAATATCCCTTAGAGTTTTCAAGAAGTAGTCGCTACAAACTTGTTTTTTAAAAACCTATTTTTAGATTTGGCGGCCATCTTTGATTTCACATCTACATGAATTTTTGCTAGGGTCAACTAGACTTCATGGGCAACATTTCTGTAAAGTTTCATGAAAATCCATTCAGTAGTTTCAGAGGAGTAGTCGCTACAAAAAAAAGTTTACGGACAGACAGACGGACGGACAGACGGACGGACGGACGACGGACGCCGCACCACGGCATAAGCTCTGCTGATCTCTGATCAGTAGAGCTAAAAATTATTTATATATATATGTTTTCGAACCCCCAATATCTGGAAAGTTTCTACGTCCCATGTTTGCTTAAATCAACTAGCTGAACCTAATGACAGCAGGAATCATACATATAGGCTTTCATTTGATTGTTTAAGATGTATAGGTAAGCCTTTATATCAGTAACAAGTTCTGAAATGCTGTTTTTTCATATTTCAGGAACCGCAAAAACCCATGACATTCGCTTATCTTTACGTCTTTATTCATTTATTTTGAAAACCCATGACATTCGCTTATCTTTACGTCTTTTTTAATTTATTTTGAAAAAATGAACTGCCATATACATTAAAACATATTTTGACAATGAAATACACATAAAACCTCCTGGAAACTGATTAATAAACCAGTGTTTTGTGTAAAATGTTTGCATTTTTTTGTGAAATCCAGATTCAGACACCTCGAAATTATGAATGAACAAAAACAAAACAAATGTCACGTGGATCTAGTCAATCATGTAAAATATGTAAATTAATGAGGTGTTGATTTGTGTTTGATTGGTTAGAACCTGATTGGTTTTATGATAAAATTTAACCAAAACTGAACTTGGTTAACTTAAAAAAGGGCAATAAAATGTATGATTCAAAATATTTAAGTTATATAAAAATATTGTAAATATATTGATGAATGTTTAAACTTTAAATACATAACAGTGAATTTGAGAGTATTCGATGCATAATATCATGTTGATCTTCCTTTCTGTTTACTAAAAATACAGACTAAGATTAGATACTGTTATCATACATATACTGGGTACATTCTAACACAATAACAATAACAAGCATGAGCTGATTATTTAACTAACTTTAAGGACATAATTAAGTTTAACCAAATTTGACAACATTCGTACACCGTTTCTTAACCTACTGACGGCGAGGTATATATACATTTTATCTATTTTGAGAATCCGTACTGTATAGACACAATATAAACCAATTTAACCAGCCACTCAGCTGGCCAAACCCCAAAACTGGAGGTCTAATTAAGAGTTACCAACCCATAATTCATTTTATTTTAAGAACCCGTGACTAAACCTATACTTTTAATCGGCAAATATATATTATATGACCCGAACACCTGGCTAGAGTTTTGATGAACGGTTTTGAACTATAATTTTGCCGTTATGTGGAGAGTTAGTTTCTTTAATATGACTGCCTATACACTGAACAAAATTCTAATTACTCACTTTTGTATCTTAACTAATTTTCTTATTTTAAATATATTTTAGAATAGATATGTGATAAGTATTTTGTTTTGACACATAGTTTGTAAACATTTATTTTTTGTTTAAACTGTTACATCTTTTGAGAGTTACCCTCCCTTTATATGAAAACATGAAATGTGCTGATAAAAGACATAACATGAGTCAAAGATCACGTAAAGACACATTTCCCAGCTGATTGTAGTCGTTGAAAAGTCATGGATCGCATGCTTTTTAACTGCTTACTTCTCGCTGACTGATTACCACAGAGACATTATATTGAGGCCCCATCACAGTTTTTTTCTGTTCATTTACTATTACCTTAGTTTTTGATATAAGATATATTGTAACTAAAAAAAACACTAGATTGTTTATTATGGGGGAGCATATAGTCGCCGCTTTTTCCGTCCGTCCGTATGTGCGTCCGTGCGTCCATGCGCTTTTTGTCCGGAGCATAGCTAAAAAAGTATGCTTGATTAAAGTTCCTGTGAATCATAAGGATAATGAGACGGAGTGCAGTTCATAGGAACCATAACTCTAGCTTCACTACTTTTTTAATTATCTCCCCTTTTTGAAAAATCTTATCCGGAGCATAATAGAGTTCCGTACGGATTAATTTTGAATAAGGAAAGGTTATGAATGAATGAATATAAATACACTAAAAGGAAGCAGAACAGGAAATGTTCAAATCTGACCACAGAGTCACGATTTGAACAAACTTGGTAGATGACCATAACCTTAAGGTAAATGCAAAATATTAAACCTCTGGCTATTGTAGTTTCAGAGATGAATATTGTTGAAGTGTTTCCCTATATAAGTCTATTTTTAATATGTAACCACTGGGGCGGGTCCAAGTTTGACCTCAAGGTCACCATTAGAACAAACTAGTTAGAGGACTATAAGACAATGTTACATGCAAAATATCACAGCTCTATATTTTGTATTTTTGCAGACGATTTTTTAAGATTTGTTAAATGAAACGGTTTAGCCCCATTGCGGGGGGCATCTATGACCTCAGGTGCACCATTCGAACAAACATATAATGATGCTTCACATAAACTTGGGGTTGTCCGTGGTCGAGTGGTCTCAGACTTGAAATCACATGTCCCTCACCGCTGTGGGTTCGATTCCCCATGGGGCCAGGACTGTTAAGTATGAGTATCAAGCTATCCAGCTTGCTTGCGGAACGTCGGTGGTTCTACTCAGGTGCGCGCCCGTGCACGAAAAAATGCCCGGGTTTGCACCTGGGGTCTTCCTCCACCAATAAAAAGCTGAAATGTCGCCAAATGACCTTAGCTGTTGGTGCAACTATAAAATCCAGTTTAATGAATTCATATAAGATTTGATTGAATTCCGACAAACGGTTTCTGAGAAAAAGTCGTCAGAAGCAAAAGATAATGACGACGACGGACGTCGGACAGACAACGGACGGATGAAGAGTGATTCCAAAACATCACATTGAGCCTTCGGCTCAGGTGATCAAAAACACTGACAGATGACAACGAATTTTGAATGTTGAAGTCCCGATGACTTTCTTGCATTTGAGATTTACTAAAAAATGGCAGAGAAGTAATTGATAATAGAGTATATTGTGCTAAAAATACAAAAACTACTAATTGTTAACACGGGTCTTTTAAAAAAATCCATCTATACATAGTTGTTTTAACATATATACAAGTGCACATAAAATGCAAAACGGTTATAATTTTTACTGCATTATTACCGTATACACTCTTTATGGGACGGGCCTCATTCTTTGACAAAACACTAATAATCTCAATTTTCTTGTGCAAATGTATTTCTAACAGCGATTTACAGTTACCTATAGAAATTCCCCCCCCCCCCCCCCACCCAAATACAATAGGCTCGAAATGTGTCTTTAAAGATATAAAATTCTTAAAATTGGTATGAAATAATAGAAAAAAACATAAAAATTTGACCCCTTTATCACAGATTCTCTGTATATAAAAAAAATGATATATGGATAATCTTAAATTACCTCCCTTGAATATTGTTTGAAATTCAAGAACGGTAACTGTAATTCAGCGTTAACCTTAAATATTTCAAAAAATTCTTAGGAACATCGAAAGCTTCACTAATTCGAAGTACTTAATAAAATCCTATATACCCAGTTGTATAAGTGTAATAACTTATTTCTAAGAAAACACATTGACTTAAAAGTTTTAAAATATGTTCATGCAATCAGAGCAAACAATTTACACTCGTTATTTTGCAGTTTAACCGTATCTCTAATCAAGATACAAAAAAACAATGAGAATATTATTGACATATTCTTAGGTAGGTACTTAGCAATTTGGTTTAGTGTATGTGGGTGATGTACAGTGCTCCAGATAAGCTTTCAGCACAATGTGTGATGTACGCGTGAAAATAAATAAATTACTTATTACATTTACAAATGCGTATTCAAAATAAGTTTTGGACAAAGCATTAATTTAAAATGTCATTACCATAAAAATAGTGTGTATTTCCTCTATTACATGTATATTCAACATTGCTTCTGTCTTTTTTAAATGGCATAAATGTGTCAAACAACCTTTTTTTTTTGCGATCATATACTACAGTAATTGATGGAGGCACTTGATATGTATACATTTTACATTTGTATATTTAGTTTTAATCAATTTGCAATGATTTTCTTTGATTTAAAAGGTATTTTGTCAATATGCCATATATGGTAAAAAGGCATCATCGTTCCAAGATGGCTGCCTCGCTTTCTGTGCAAATGAACAATAGGTCATATCTCCTTTACTTTTGGTGGTATTTTGATAATTCTTTCAGCTTTTTTCAAGTTTTTTAAAGTCCTATTAAATAAATCTTGTTTGAAAAAAGAGCATCAACCCCTTTAATGCATCTTTTGGTGAAAAATATGCGTAATTACGCACATACATGTCTTACCTGGAGCACTGATGTATGTTATTATTATAAACTTTTGATAATGAAAATATGTACTAAACTTACCCAATCATCAAACACAAGATGCGCCCAACAAATATAATCCAGTTTAGAAGAACAACACAATCTTACAATAAAAAGGTTACCCTTCACATGTTCTATTTTAAAGCAAGCATGGGTTTTCTGACCTAATCAGTTCATTCACAAAATATGCGAATTGGGACAGAGAACATCTTTGAGGCACATTAAGAGAAAAATAGAACATCGGCCTATATCAACTGATAATCACCCCAATACAGAAAATAATGTATACACAACTGAAGAGTGATTGAATGAATGTATTAATTAATGAATGAATTAATACATCAATGAATAAATGAATGAATGAAACAAACGAATGAATGGAATGAATGAATGAATGAATGAATGAATGAATGAATGAATGAATGAATGAATGAATGAATGAATGAATGAATGAATGAATGAATGAATGAAACAAACGAATGAAT
>JAWPHD010022426.1:0-25123 GCA_037043455.1 Cyrtodaria siliqua | reverse complement strand
CCTCTAACCACACACACACAGACTGGCATACGCAGACTATCACACACACACACACACAAACACGCGCGCGCGCGCACACACACACAAACATTGACATAATTATGTACAAGGCAGACACATGTACGCAAACTAACAAAGACAGTGCACAATATCATAACATTGTAGTATAATAGGACTCAATTGTGGTGTTACTACTGTCTCGCCGCAGAGCGATAGCGGTAGGTATCGCTTCACATTCAATCGTTCTCGAGTTCAAACCCCCTGAGTGTACTAGTTTTTCCTCGTCCGTTTACAGTAGTATGGTCGGTGGAATTGCCTTTGATGAATGCATAGCATTAAATGTTTAATTCAATACAGACAAAGGGGCGGAGCTTTACCATTCTATAACGTCCGATAAATTAATGGTAGTTAGACTAAGGACAGCACCATACTACTCAAAAATAAATAGAGTCTGTCACAGCTTGTTAGTGCCTAACCAAGTTCTTTTTCTATGTTTAGCGTCATTGGGCTGGTAAGTTTTTGAATGTCTGGACCAAAAAACAAAAACATTTTTGACATTCATATGGAAACCATCGGAAACGTATTTCCACGTCGACGACAACGCAAAACAAGTTATAAAATGACTAGGGAAATGAACAACTTGATCAACTTCATCAATTCCTAATAGGAATAAACAAAAATCTTACTACGTGAGTATCATTATAACTTGTTTTTTTTGTTTGAATATGGTTACGATTGAAAAACGTCTAAATGATGATGAAAAATACAGCTGTTTTTTACGATGGCCCATTTGGCTGACATTTACTTCACTTCCATTTCTTGACTTTCGAATTCCGCATTTATAAGTAGGTAGTAAGTAAGAAGTACGAGTAAAATACTACTACTACTACTACTTCTACTATACTACCACTACCACAACCACAATAATAGTAGTGATAATGATAATGATAATGAAAATAATAATAATAATAATTATGATAATCATAATAGTATTAATAATAATGTATGCGTGCACGTGCATGTATGTGTTTTGTGAAATCACAGTGTTAAAGATGCAGCTACTTCTCACATTTTATATTTAATAATCGTGTAATATAAAGATGTATGAATATTGCCAGTGACCACGAATGTTTTATTTTTTATAATATAAAATCCATAACCTTAAATTAAATTCTATATATAGATAATCTTACTTACATGAGTTCTCATTCATTATTGAATGTATTAAACGAGTTGGCAAAATAATATAATGCGAGGCTCTTGCCGAGCATAATATCATTTTTGCTAACGTGTTTAATAAATTCAATAATGAATGAGAACGAATGTTAGATTCTATTTATCACATAACACACATATCGACTTTTATTGCATTTTGCCTGTCGTTTTAACACGCGAAACCGACATAAATTGGATCATAGTCATTATCGATATTTTTTGACAGCGCATACTAGGCTTATTCGCACTCCCACACCGTAAGTTATGTGATAAAATCTGAATATCCCTATTGATCCTTTGTAAACGTGTATACTATTATATCCCATAAATATACACAAACTCCAGCTTGAGTATCTGTTGATCCTTGGCACACTATAAACTTCAAGGACGCAGTCGGTAGCGCGGCGGATTTGTTAGCGGAGGCCCCGGGTTCAATCCTCCGTGGTGCCACTGAGTTCCGTCGGTGTGTTCTTGGGCAAGACACTTTCCCTTAGCCTCGTCTGTCGGATGGGGACGTAAACCGGGCGGTCCCGTGTATCGGTCTATCCTCCGAGCACGTTAAAGAACCATATGAATCTATTCGATAATAATTGGTACGAATAAACTGTAATCATATATCCGAAGGTTAATACGCTGATCCAGGATTTTACCTCGAGGGGGAGCAGAAGTTTTCACAATAACAAGAAAACTACAACACATGTTTCTTTTCGATTTTTTCAGGATGGTGTATCTAGTGGGTGTCCAGGGGGAGGTCCAGAGGCGGTCCAAACTTTACAAACCTTAATATTTTGTGTAATTTATAAAATCTCAGTCCTGCCCTTCGCACGGGCTTCCCTCTGGATCCGCTAGTGATCCAATCTGAATTTATACTCCAACCTGGATCCGCTAGTGATATACACCACCCACACACATAACAATAAAATATTTCTTGACTTCTGAATTCCGAATTCCGCATTCCGCATTCCGAATTCCGAATTCCGCATTCCATAATAATGTTTTTTCTCATGTTTGCACTAATACTAAATAAGAGTATTTTTGTAAATCTTATATTTTATATTGAAGTTTATAGTGTGTATATACAAAGGATTAACAGATACTCTCCTCGTGTGGTTGCCGGGGTAGAATACAACCACTGCAAATCCCGCTAGAGGCAGAGGGGTAGGAACCCCCTTCATGTTCATTTTGTCATTTTTTATCATGCTCATTCAAGGTCTTCATCATGACACCGCGTATGCAAATGTGGAAACGTGGCTCCATCGTAAATGGAGTGTTTACTATAGAATGTGCAGCAACTCTGCAGTTCTGCAGATTATAGGGTTCGAGGCCCATTCTCCATATTTAAACTTGATGTAAATGGAGGATGAGCCTGGCATGTTCATCCCTGTTAGGCGCCATATAACCTTTCATGTGTTGGTGCGCCGTAAAAACCCAATTCAGTTAACAGATTCTCGAGTAGGAGTTTGTGTATATTTATAGGGTATAAGAGTAGAAGTTTGTGTATATTTATAGGGTATAACAGTATATACGTTTATGGTGTATTTATACAAAGGATACATATATAAAATGTGAGAAGTAATTGCATCTTTAACAGTAACACTGTGATTTCACAACACACATACATGCACATGCACGCATAAATTATTATTATTATTATTATTATTATTACTATTATTATTATTATAATGGTCTAACTCTAGCAAACAATAAACAATGGCTCTTTTTCTTATCATTTTGACTGGTCATTTATGCCTATAAACTATATTATTATTATTATCTTACTACCTACCTCTAATTCGGAATGCGAATTAGGAAAGCAGAATTCGGAATTCGGAATGCGGAGTTGGGAATGCGGAATGCGGAAGTCAAGAAATAGAAGTGAAATAAATGTGAGCCAAATGGGCCATCGTACTTTTTTCCTCTCGACTCTTCGTTTCTTTTTTCTTGTCTGGTAGGTAGGTTTCGAGAAAGCAACGTTGTTTTTTTTCAGTATATTTGTGCATCAGCCAGAGGAGAAATGTTTATTGACAGCATAATTTTTATTTGTTATGCAGGATGACTCTTTCAACCAGAGGAAAAAAATGTTTGTTTTCATTAGATGTGTTATGTAGGATGGGTCTAAAGATAGAAAAAAAAACGGTATGGCCTTATTTAAAAAAACTCGATGGGCTTAGCCCATCTCGGTCATCTCAGTGTTGTATGAAAGTCAGTTGGTAACCAACTCGCTGAGACTAGACACTATATATTACATATTTGTTCACGTGTCTGTATAAAATTGGTAACCAACTCGCTGAGACTAGACTCTATATATTACATATTTGTTCATGTGCCTGTATTTATTTTAGTTTCAGTCGTTAATTTTGGATAGGATAAAGTAAACACATTCCAGGTTTTACACTATGCCGCGTGAACCTATGGTTTAACTAGAGTAAGTTCGCATTACTCCTTTACTAGACATGCGCAGATCAACGACCATAGTTAAACTATAGTTAGTGATCGAAGTCCCTCAATGTCTCTGTGGTAATCAGTCAGCGAGAAGTAAGCAGTTAAAAAGCATGCTATCCATGATTTTTCAACGACTACATTCAGTTGGGAAATGTGTCTTTAACACCCGTCAAAACATCACATTTCGAAACACACGCTTTACTACTAAAAAAGTTCCCTCATTCATAAATTTGTATTCTACCAACATGAAAACAATATCCGTGCAAATCGTGTGTAAGTCAAAGTTAGCCTCTTCTCAGTGAACGTAATCTAATTTGCATATAAAAAAGGCTGCATATATTTATTTATTCTTTCGCACAAAGAAATGGAAACATTGGACGAAGAATTACTATACCATTCCATTACTGTATTTGTTTTTGTTCATATTTTTTTGTTCTGTTTATAATTGTTTCACCCTCTGTTTCATTATTTCCCCTCTTTGTTCACTGTACGCATACATGTACATAACTCTCCCTTGTTCTCTATGTTTCTGGGGTTTCTTCACCAACTATGATAGCAGGGAGATAACAAGATGGAAAAAGGAGGATTTCATTAAATGCTATAAGGATGACACAATTGTCGCCGCTAGAAGTATTTTTGATAACCACTAACGGAAGACAATATTAATAGTATAAGACGCGTACCGAATATATATCATGTTTACGAAATACTGGTATGTGTCTCTATTTAGACATGTAATTATTTATAATATCATTGTGACTGCCCACCTACCCCTTGTCCCCACCCCCACTACCCTCTCCCAACTCTCGACCATAATTACAAATTGAAATATATTATTTATGTCGGTCATTAGTTTCACTGTTTAATAATGTTGTTTGTATTGTATTGTATTGTATTGTACATGTTCCTCATGTTTGCACCATGTTGATGCCTGAGAGTAATAAAGTTTATGTTGTTGTTGTTGCAATAAAGGTTAACATTTCATGCATCGACTCATACATACATCCATGATTGTTTAATTACTTGCCATAATACAACTTAAGTACAGCTAATAAATATGTACATGTAAGAGCTTGAATGAAGATTGGTTCACCAAATCCTGCAATGGTTACCGCAGATACAGACACATTGTACACGTTCTCTGATGCCAAACTGGTTATGTTAAACACGGGGTTAACTTTGTTATCTGCAGAAAATAAATCAAATAATGATAAATGAGTATATTCCATAGTTTTCACCCACACAATTCTTATATATTTTCATTTTGACTAACATTTGTGTAAAGTTTCATAACCTTCTGGTCAGTACTTTCAAAGTTTTAACTGATACCTGATGAAGTTTTGACTGACGCCTGATAGCCTAAGCTTGTTTATTTTGTTTCGTTATGTTTGTTTTATTCCGTGTGTAGGGTGTGGGGTGAGGGGCGGATTCAGGGGCGCCCCATTAAAACATCTGAAAAATATGGAAATTCATGTTTAAAAAAATCTTTATAATATCCTCAATCAAAACCCTAAATATCCTCAGTCAAAACACCAGTAAACCAACCTTGAAAACAAAATGGGAAGACATTTATTCTACAGAGGAAGGCACTTGGAAAGAAATTTATATTTAGCACCTTCAAATGTACGAAATACACAACATTACACTGGTTCCAAATACGAATTAAGTTAACCACAGAATTATCCCCCATAAGAAGATTTTTACTGGTGATTAATGTTGTAAATAGACCTACTTGTAAATACGGCCACCATGAAGAAACATTAATCCATATGCTCTGGTCATGTCCAGAAACGCAATCCCATCTTAACAAACTTAAAGTTTGGTTGTCTTCCAAAAACATTGATTTAACGCTTGTAGAGGAATCATTTAAATTTAAAATTGGAAATACATTAACATATACAGAACTACTTATTATATTTGAAACTAAGTTACTATTTGTTATGCCAAGCGTTTAGAACGCACATTAATGTTCAAATGGCATAAAGAGATATTTGTCTAACATAAAATTACAATTATAAACATAAAATTACAATTAGCAACATACAATTACAAAAAATTATTAGACTGTCGAATATTGGCCGGTATAAAAATTATGGCTTGTACACCCTCATTCACTCGACCCACCACCTCCCCCACACCCCACGCCCCTCACCCAGCCTCACCACCACTCACACGCATGCACGCACAATCACGCTTTTACACACTGCTAGTTGTAATAAAATAACAATTTTCAGATTTTTTATATTCTCTTTATTCTCTTTATTACTATTTCAGAACGAGGCAGAGTCTTGTCAAATTATAAAATACGTAATTTTAACAATACTATAAATATATAGAGGATATTTGTTGGTTTGGAGTGAATATAGGATTTAAGTTTTCTCACTTCAGATGAAAATAAATCCTATATTCACGACAAACCAACAAATATTCTATTTATTATATACGTTTTATCATGCAACACTACCAAAGTGTTTCAAACAGAAAATACGTTTCGTTCTGACAGTGCCCTTTTAACGCGGATAAATACAGTAACGCCAGCGCGTGAGGCGATTTACATATATTTAGTGCGCATAGAATATAGTTCTAAACTTTGACACGAATTATGACTGTTATAAGCAAATGTAGAAAAATGTAGTTCCATTTCTTCCGGCAGTGAGAATATGTTCTTATATTCTCACTGTGAAAATATAAACAATGAGAATATAAGGTTTATTCTAATCATACAATCCACTATTTCACTGGAAAGTATATAATAAAAAAAATATTACTTTTAAATCGGCATGAAATATGTGTATTTTAAACCCACTACACTGTGTTTTACGTTTATATGCCATGATGTAGCAATAAACGGTTCTATTCTATTCTATCGACGATGCATGGTCGGTTGTACGGTGAACTAATTATGCGCATGGAACTCTGGGTAAGACTTTCAAACAAGATGGCGGTAAGTTTCGATACTTCGGAAATATGTGAATATATTCGTGATAGATTTGGATAATCTGGGATATTTCATCGTGGCTTGTAAATTGTTTAATACTAATCGACACAAAATAAAATCTTCTTTCAACCTGTGCATATATAATATACAAACGATGCTGTTTAAAACCGTGAACCCTTCCCAACAGATTCCGTCGGGAAGTCCAGTCGTGAAATTTGCAACACTCAATACACGTTGATGCTCGCCAATACGAAAAAATTGAAAAGAGCATAAAACGTGTATTTTAACACACTACCTTGTGAGGGAACTACTGGGAACAAAAGACAGAGTGTTGAGGCCGCAGTCTCTGACATATTGCGGCAAAGCAAATAAACTGTGTGTTTGAATGGAGCATAATCAAATTATCAGAGTCTTTCAATTCCAACACTGAAAGTTGTGAGAAGACTTTAACTATTCCCAGCAAAGGCATGCACCAGTTCGCAGGTATTCTTATATACGTATTTTAAATGTATCATATTAAAGAAATACACAAAAGTAGTAGTACTTAACTATAAATGTTTGCGATATTTAAACTGAAGAACATTAAGTATACACTTGTACGTTATACATTTACAGGACAAGCATCGACTATACAGACTCGCACATAGATACGATATCATATGAACAATCAGTAGGCCTACGCACAATGTCTCTACAGAGTAGTAACGCACAATGTCTCCACAGAGTAGTAACGCACAATGTCTCCACAGAGTAGCACAATGTCTCCACAGAGTAGTAACGCACAATGTCTCCACAGAGTAGTAACGCACAATGTCTCCACAGAGTAGTAACGACAATGTCTCCACAGAGTAGTAACGCACAATGTTTCCACAGAGTAGTAACGACAATGTCTCCACAGAGTAGTAACGCACAATGTCTCCACATAGTAGTAACGCAAAATGTCTCCACAGAGTAGTGACGCACAATGTCTCCACAGAGTAGTGACGCACAATGTCTCCACAGAGTAGTGACGCACAATGTCTCCACAGAGTAGTGACGCACAATGTCTCAACAGAGTAGTAACGCACAATGTCTCCACAGAGTAGTAACGCACAATGTCTCCACAGAGTAGTAACGCACAATGCACAATGTCTTCACAGAGTAGTGACGCACAATGTCGCCACAGAGTAGTGACGCACAATGTCTCCACAGAGAAGTGACGCACAATGTCTCCACAGAGTAGTGACGCACAATGTCTCCACAAAGTAGTGACGCACAATGTCTCCACAGAGTAGTAACGCACAATGTCTCCACAGAGTAGTAACGCACAATGTCTCCACAGAGTAGTAACGCACAATGTCTCCACAGAGTAGTAACGCACAATGTCTTCACAGAGTAGTAACGCATAATGTCTCCACAGAGTAGTAACGCACAATGTCTCCACAGAGTAGTAACGCACAATTTCTCCACAGAGTAGTAACGCACAATTTCTCCACAGAGTAGTAACGCACAATGTATCCACAGAGTAGTAACGCACAATGTATCCACAGAGTAGTAACGCACAATGTCTCCACAGAGTAGTAACGCACAATGTCTCCACAGAGTAGTAACGCTGCATTTCGGGAATTAGCACGAAACACCAGTCTACATTTATGGTCGTTATAGCACCAGTCTACATTTATGGTCGTTATAGCACCAGTCTACATTTATGGTCGTTATAGCGAATATTTTCCAAATTTTAATGAAATTTGAAATGAGAAATGATGGCGGCCATGTTGTCAAACGTAACATTTAAAAAGAGATATGCAGGCGGTTACGAAGTCAAATTAAACGTTTGAAATGAGATATGCTTGCGGCTGTGAAGTTGAAAAGAAAAACATTTGAAATTAGATATGCATCGGCTATAAAGTAGAATTAAATATTTAAAATGCGACATGTTGGCGTCTGTGAAGTTGAATAACACATTTGAAATTAAATCTTCACGTCATATAATAATGTATATGTGCCAAATAAAAGTAAAAGTTTATTCACGGGTTCTGGGATAGCTACTTTAATTGAATTAACTGAACTAAAGTTATTCGTAATTTTATTATTTTGGAGATGGAGCAAAGAAAATTAATAATCAACTATAGTTAGTATATCCTGCCTTAAAAGGAATGTAGCGCCACAGCCAAACTATCTTTATTATTGAGAGTTCTGAAAAAAATGAATAAAGGTGAAAGAATTTCCAAAATCTGATGATAAACAAAGAAGTTATGATTATTTGAAGGTTCTGTTGAAACGGGTATGGAAGCGGCCATTTTGAGAGCTATGACATCACAGTTCTAATGACCATATATGGAATATTTATAAATATGAAAAATTACTGATTAATAGTAAAAAATGACAGCTACTTTATGAAAAATATGTATACTTAATGGCAATAATGCTTTATATTACCAGTATCATTTGCAGCGACTTTCTTTGCTTTAAATGATTTTGATCAATATTCCATATATGGTAATTTGAAACTATGACGTCATAGTTCTAAAAATGGCGGCTCCCATATTCGTTTTAGAACAACCTTTAAATGGTCATATCTTTTTTGTTTATCATCCGATTTTGATGATTCTTTCACTTTTTTCCAAGTTTTTCAAAACTCTTAGTAATAAAGCCTGTTTGGCTGTGGCGCTACATTCCCTTTAAATTTCATATAAAACATCTTCCATGTGGGTACGTGATCTTTAATGAGGTTAACACGTTAAACACTACATAAAAGATGAACACCGTTCTGGCGGCTCTAAAAAAGCCATGAACGAGGTTTTAAACCAGTCTGAGCAGAACAAATGTTTCAAAACGTAAAATTAACTTATGAAAATACGAAAATAAATTGTATAAGCATTATCTATATAATCACAGTCTATATATTAGTATATCCTTTAATCATGGAGAAAACATACATAAATAATAAAGACAACCGTGGAAGCAGTACACCAATATCGCGAAAGCAGTACACCAACATTAACCCGACCGATGGAAACCGTAGACCGACAAACGACAAGCTTAACTTATCGATGGAAGCAGAAATTATTACATATTGGCGTAGAAGCAAAACAGGCGTACATCCGTCTGACGGAAGCCGAAACGGGCGTGAATCTTTTTTGGTCTAACGGCCACGGATGGGAAAAAAACAATTCATGACCAAAAAAACAACAAAGGCAAATGTTCACTTATATCATGAATTAATATGATATTTCAGGTGATAAAAAAGAATGGCTTTATGGTTGTATCACATGTCATTAGAGTGTTATCAGTGGTTATGCAAAGCAGGTATAGTGCACAATTACGGATTACTTTATACATAGGTTTTACCATGTATAACCCAATTAAAGTTGCATACATGAAAATCAATTGCCTCATTTCTATTTCATATGTTTGACAACATCTGGTATAAAAATTATTTTTGAGACTAAAGCGTGCGTTCAAGCGTTTATTTATCCTCGCTGTATTGCACTAAGCATTTTAACGAACAGACCTCGGTTTAAAGTCTCATTCGAAGGACTTGTAAGGTAGGAAATACTTTTATGAAATATTTCGGTAATTACCCCAAATTCGGTCCTGGTTGGGATTGAACGCACGATCCCTGGGTTACTAAGCCGCGATGCTAACCATTACACCACAGCGCTACCTCTTAAAATTAAAGCGTCAAACCGTTCAAAGAAGAAGATTTTATTCATAAATCAATAGGCCATAGGCCCTTTAGATACTACAAATGGATATATACATAGAACATATAACATAGCAATAAACATATTTACAATTCTAAGTATTTACATGAACATTTTTCTGTTATAAACGTAATATTATATTATTTGTATTCCTAATTAATAGAAATGACAGAGAAGGTGATACTATTGTGATGTTACAAAGTATTGCAAAACATTTCCAACAGAATTAATATAACAATCCCAAGGTGGTAGTGCCCCACAAATGCAGCAGGATTGGTGATTTGGTCTGTCCATACCTAACGCGCTCACTGCATCCGTACGGAACCGCCACCTGGGTAATTAACGGCTGTAAATAGTATTTATGTTAGCTATATTTGCAAACTAATGACACCATTCAAAATAAGTGTAATATAAAAACAACTCTAGTTACAACACATTAAAGTTGGAAATGTAATTACCTACATATTTACAATTATAAACGACTTAAATAACATGCATATATGATAACCAAATATAAAACAAAGTTACATTAATTGGATGTCAAATATGGATTAAGAAGATTTTCAATATATGGTCAAATAATCTATTTCTTTACTTCAAAACATTTGAAGATATACATACTTACATTTCTGATGACATTTCATTTTCGCTACTAAATAGCTGTTTTAGCTTAAACATACTTGGTCTTGTCCAGAAATACCGTTTTATGTGTATTTTACGTATGTCTATAAATAAAGAACATTCTAAAATAAAATGATACTCATCTTCAAGCTTATTACACGTAATACATTTTCTTTCGTCACGGGGAATACTATGTGGTCTGTGCCATCTACCTGATTCAATTTTTAAACAATGCGATGAAACAATTAACCTAGTCATTGCAATTTTAAATTTTGGAATATTTACACATTGAAGAAAGAACTGGTAGAATTTTCTACACGTTCATGCCAAAGCTGAAAATCATTATCATAAAGGCGTTGCTTAAAAGTATAAAGGAAAGTTTCAACATTTCCTACATCCTGAGCGAACCATACATAATGAAAACCCATGGTTGACAACAGCTTATGTTCACCATCACGCAATAACATGTTATATACTTAGTATCATTCCTTTGTAAAATTTTAAACCAATATTTGATTATTCTATAATATCTAATGCTTGTCATACTAAATCTACCCAGGACACCGTATACAAAATCATTTTGGGTAGAACGTTTAATTCGTAAAATACATTTACAATATAATGTATGAATACGTTCAATATTCTGAGAATTATGAAAGCCCCAAACTTCACAAGAATAGTTTTAATATCGGTAAAATATGTTTGTCGAATAGCTCCAATCTATGTTTGATCGAGATATCTGAAAATGTCATCAGACGTTTGTTTAGTTTAAAAATAGCCTTCTGTGCTTTACCAGCTAAGGTCGTTTCGCTAAAAGATCCACCTTGTGAAAAAAACTTTGCCAAGGTATGAACACGTTTTGACTATTTTTAGATTGACACCATTAAAAACAAAATTTAAATTCTGGGTAACATTCCCGCTTTTCTAAAAATAATTACTTTGGTTTTATTAACATTAACTTTTTGAAGACCTTCAGATGTTTCAGAAAAAATAACTATATCATCAGCGTAAAGCAAAATGAAAAGTTTCGTCATTTACATAGCAATGCCATCAAATCCATTTAACATGAAATGTTCTTCTATATCATTTAAAAACATAGCAAAAAAAACGGGCACAAACATTCTCCTTGTCGCACACCAAGCATACATGAAAATTCGTTACTTAACATGTTATTATATTTGACTCGTGACTTTAAGCTTTCGTAAATGCTCCTGATAACAGTTAACATTTTACCTCTTACACCTAGTTTTATTAGTTTGAACCATAGGCTATTTCTTTCTACATAATCAAAAACTTTGCTGAGATCTATAAAACTGCAGTACATGTTCTTTCCTACATTACTCATGTAAAACAAAAATAGTATCAGTTGTGCTCATGCCACTTCTAAATCCTACTTGTGCCTCAATATATACGTTGTAACATTCTGCCCAATTATTTAATCTATTATTTAAAACGCAAGTAAATAACTTGCCTAAAATACTCAATAAAGTAATCCCCCTATAGTTATCAGTACTATTAATAGAACCCTTTTTATGTAGTGGGATTATAAAACATTCCGACCATGACTCAGGGAAAATACCTGTTTTTAAAATATTATTGAATAAAGCTGACACATACGGTAATAAAATGTCCATGCCATCAATAAAATACTCGTTTTACAAATAGCCAGGTCCAGGGCTCTTGCCAGTTTTGAGTTGCTTAACCGCCTTTACTATTTCATCATTTCTGATATTCTCATCTAATTCATTGAACATAGTTTGAAATTCACTATTAACAAATCGTTCATTAAAAAAAATACATCATCATCCGGATTGAAGAAGTGATCATCCGGATTGTTACCAGATTTAAAATATTGTTCCAATGAAGACAGTGTTATGTTTGGGCTAATGAAGACAGTGTTATGTTTGGGCTCTTTACATGAAAAGCGTCCTTTAACATGTTCCAGTATAATTTTGCATTTTTATTTCTGTATGAATCTAACTTTTTAGTTTGTTCATTGGTATGTTTTCTACAACATTTTTGCATCAGTGATTTGTATTCAGAACGAGATTTAACTAATATAGCTCTATTTTTATCAGTTTTAGCATTTCTAAATTTATTTAAACAATAATGAAATCTATTTCGTTTTTCAAGACAAGATTCATCAAACCACTATTTTTTAACCGACTGTGTATTCCCTTTAACTTTTCCATTTGGTATTTTCTTTTTAAACAAAGGATCAGTAATATTGTTCATAATGTCTGAAAATATGTGTAGATTATTTTCAATATCATCCGTGTTGGAACATAAATCAGTATTTTGAGTTAAAATATTTAGTTCTGCTATAAAAACATCACTATTTAGAGCATTTACATAAACTTGTTTTCGGTCGCTATTCCAAACATAATTTTTTCCAAAATTACATGATCATCATTTTCATTCGTCGATTGGTTTTCAAAAACACACTATATTAAACAATGGTCGGACAAAGGGTTAGGATAATGTACATCAAAATCCTTAAAATATGGATATAAAGACTCAGAAACAACAATATAATCAACAAGACTACATCCTCTATGACCTACAAATGTGTACTTTCCTATTCCTGCATCGTTACCTATCCGTCCATTTAAAATTCGTAGACCAGTTTGCTTACACAAATCTAAAAACTCTGTTCCATTTTTATTAACATGACCAGTATCTTGCAAAAATCGTGGATGAAACCTATCTATTTCATAGTCATCTGGTAAAAATTCGAAAGAGTCATTTGTGTCAAAGGTAATATAATCTGGTCTATCAGAAGTCCGACTATTCAAAGTATGCTGCAACGGCTATTGGTTTCATTGTGAATAAAAGCTACAGATTCGATTAATCTATCAAAAATATTAAGGTCAACTGTATTGAACCTACTACTACCCTCAGGCATTACATAACAAAGACCTACAAACAGATCGTCTGTTAAAGAAAAAGGTGTACCGTTAAGTCTCAGCCATAGAATATCATCTTTGCTATGAAAAAATAAGGTATTTTCATTAACATAATCATTACACACATAGATAATGATTCCCCCAGAATCACGTTTGCAATTATTTAGTTCAACTCTATGTTAAGCAAAATGTTCAAAATTTCTAAAGTTATAATTATGTAATTCATTTGACCATGTCTCGGTTTACATAATAATATCGTTGTTTTCAAAAGTCGATTTAAATTCTAAAGATTGTTAGTTTTTTTTAAATTAAACACTGTACATTTAATACACAAACTCTCAGGCTCACATACTCCTGTACCCGCTAATCAGTGCCGTTTACTTGGACACAATTAATGTTACCGTCTGAAACGGTTGCTTGAGGATTTATATGTCTGTTACTGGTTAAATGAGTAGATTGTGTGACCCGTGGTTCACTGTGCTGTTTATGCCGACGGCGATTGGTCCCAGCTATTTCTGCCGGACTTTGACTGCGTACCGGGTTCAGGGAGAGCCGACGCCGCGCTTGTAGTACCATTAGTTGGTTTTCTAGAAACAATCGGGAATATTGACTGTATCTTTTTGTGTGTGTCTGGTGGTGGTGGTGTGTGTGTGTGTGTAGGGGGGGGGGGGGAGGGGATGGGGGGATGGGGGGGGGTTGGGGGGGTCAATCGCACATTTACATTTGTCTGATAGCTAGCTCGGGAATTACTGTCATTCTTATTAATAACTGTATTATTGCGGGACAAATCTAAAACATCCTCAGTAATAACTGATCGGTCGCGCACAAGTTTCGTTACAAGTACTGACCTGATATCGTTAATGTTCATCCATGTAAAACCGTTACGATCCGCGCTGGCCATGGGGATTTCGGCAACCGGGTTTCGAATGCTATAAACTGTCATTGATGAACGGATCGGCACTAGATAACACCGGAACGTCGTTGACTTGTAGTACCGGAAACGTCATGAGTCTGGATTGCTGCATGGTCGTGTTCCAATCAGGGAATTCGTCTCGAATCATATAATTATCACGCATGAGTCTTGCAGGGTAGACGATACGGACTTTTGAATCAGGATATTCCTCCTTGGTATTCTTAAGCTCCCGTGTATCGGTATATCGTCCCAGCCGTTAAAGAACCATAGGAATCTATAAGGCAGGTTCCCGGATTCCTATGTATCATTCCCCTCTCTCTGGGGCGGCTCTAAATAACCTATACTGTGTTGATGAACCGTTAAACAACATTCAATTCAATTCTTCTTAAGCTGTGCCCATAAGCATTTCCAGGCTTCTGCAATTTCACGGGGAACATCTCGATCAATTGAATATCCTGTGTAGTTTTTCAACAGTTTGGCGTTTGATAATATCAACTCGACATCATTGAAATTCATGAAATTAGCTATGATTGGTCTGTTGTAGCTTTGTCCGATTTTGAAAGGACCAATTCTGTGGGCACGTGTTATGATAATATGGTTGGAATCTCAGTTTAGCTTTGCTGCCAAGAAAGATAACAGTGTTTGTGAACAATTCTAAAATTTGACGAAAAAGGGGCCATAACTCCGGTAATACTGGGTCGGCTTTGAGTCCGAAACGTTATGCACATCATGACATCATAGGTAAACATCCTGTAATGTTTCGAAGCAATCGGTTGAAAAGTATGGGAGGAGATAGACACACAAGATATTTACACGTAAAAATTGACGAAAAAGGGGCCATAAGTCTGGTAATACATTGGTCGATTTTGACGCCGAAACGATATGCGCATTTTGACAACATAGGCAAGCATCTTGTAAAGTTTCGGAGCAATCGGTTGAACAGTGCGGGAGGAGATAGACACACACATTTTTCGAGAGGGAGATACGTACGTACGGACGGACATTGCTTACGTTATATTTCCCACCATCATTCGATGGATAAAAAGCTTAGAAAGATACAAAGCAAGTATTCAATGACTTGGTTTCAATGACTTAGCAGAAGCCAGAGCAAAAATAAACCAAACACTATGGGTACATGTACGACAAGACAAACACCAAACGCTACCGCCCTTTGAGGATTCAGGTAGACTTCATCAAGCACTTTAAGTTTGAAACTAAAACGAACCATGCATCAATATCAATATATCATTAAGTGGTCCCGCCTTAATTTCATTAGCAGGATTTTATAACGGATATTTCGACAATAAGACATGTTTAACAACTTTTTTTACTGAATAATGTGATAACCTGCTTAAAAATTACCTATTAAATGTTTTAATTTTACAATATGCAAATGTTTTAAGACAAAATTAACGTTTTATTTCATACCCTATACACTACCAAAATATCTTAACGTTAAATCACGTTAAAATAACGTGAATTTCACGTGAAATTTTAACGTGAATTTCACATGAAACGAGCAAGAACGTGAATTTAACGTTAAAAAATTAACGTGAAATTCACGTAAATTTAACGTGAAATAACGTTAAATTCATGTGAAATTCACGTTAAAAATTTCACGTGAAATTCACGTTATTACTCATTTCAATTCACGTGAAATTCACGTTAGTACTCATTTTAATTCACCTGAAATTCACGTTAGTACTCATTTTAATTCACCTGAAATGCACATAGTAATCATTTCAATTCACATGAAATTCACGTTAGTACTCATTTCAATTCACAGTACTCATGAATTTTAGTTCATGTGAAATTCACGTTAGTACTCATTTCAAGTGGACCTTTATATACAATCATTATACCCCAGCATGGGTTCATTGGTTAAATCAAATCTGCACCACTGTGCTTCGTCGATGTTGGGGAGAACATTCATTCGTTATCCTCATCAGTCAGAAGGGGACGTAAAGCGGGCAGTCCTGTGTATCGTAGCTTTGTGGAGCACTGTGGCCTATTGGTAGAGTGCTGGACCTTGAATCGAACGTCAAGGGTACGATCCCCGGCATGACCATAATGTGTTGTGTCCATGAGCAAGACACTTTATCTGCAATGTTTAGTTCTGGTTCTACCCAGAAAGACATCAAGAGTGATTCAGAGAGCTTTCGTTACAATCAATGTAAAATAAATCAAAAAAAAATCATCAGAGTCTATGTAAATTTTATGTGAAATGCATAGTATTAAGTTGTTTTTTTAATTTAATAATTTATTAACATGACTTTGCAAAACAACAAATCAATTATTTTTTTACGTTTTATTTTCTTTTCTTTACACGAAATTTCACTATTTCATTTGACTGCTACATCTACCTGCAAAAGAAATATTTTAAACAGATATTAGAGAATTATTACATAAAATATGCATGTATTACCATATTAAAACACCCTGGTGGTGACATAATTTGGCATTTAAAACTGAAATGAGTTGCATTCTGTAGCACTTGATTTACAAGTTATTAGAAATATAAAAAGATCGGACAAAAAGTAGCATTGAAGGAGGACAGTCAACCGCAAAACACAGAAATAAACACGCAAACAGACAAACAAGAAGGCAAAAGTAATATTAAATGCAAACGACATCACAAACACAAAAGGCTTGACAATAGGGCTACCGCCTTGAAACGGTTTTTAATACCACACTGATCCTCAAAATAGTGATTATACAGTACAGTATATTTTTTGTTTAAGTATTTGCCCTTCATATGTGACTTTAACCTTTTTTGACATTAACTTTGGTGCTATACTGCTAAACATACTCTGCCTATAGTTATTAAGGACTGGAGGCGATGTGGCATTTTTATGGGTGTCAATCCAAATGCGAATACAACCACAATGTGTTTCAGTTTCATATTCAATATGCATATGCATTAAAGTAGGTCACGTGATATGATTTAATTATTGTTAATGAAATAGTTCTGTCTGGAAAACTTGCCAACTACACTAGTTTGTGTTATATAATCATTAATATTAATTCATAGGATGCTTTAAGGTTCTTAGAAATTCTTGTTGTGTAATCGAAGTATGTACACTTTATTTGAATTATATGTACAAGCGCTAGCAATATAATCACAATTTAAATTAATATTCATGATATAGCAACAAAACCAACCGAGACTTCGGTTTTCCAGACCAAACATTTTCCTCAATATCAAATTCAACCAAACTAAATGTGCAACTTATTTAATGCATGACTGTGCACATTTCATATTAACTGAAGCACATTTAGAGGGTTTTCTCTTGAATTTGTATATTGGCACCAATTACTCGCCCAGATTGTCTCTAGTTCCTTCAAAACATGCACTTCTTTTCTTTTTGTTTAATATTATTATTCCATCATCATTTCCATTGATATAGTTGACTGACTTGTGATAGTGATCTTTGACCGACAATAAATAATGTAGTTTACAACATAAAACCTTAGTGCATATCTCTATCTGCTTTGAAGTTAATTCTGAAACAAGAAAAAATAGAAAGACGAGTAACCTATCATATAATGTCTGACTTCAACAGACATGCTTATTAAATTACTTCTTACTAGGTGTGAATTTCACACTGTGTTATAATACATAGAGGATCTTACACGAGTGCTCGTTTCATATGAAAAATATGCAACAAATTGGTAATTTTTATATTTTACAAGCATAATTGAGTAAAATACGGTAATAAGATTATTTAATGAGTTTCATCTTTTTACGAAATGAAAACGAGTGTAAGATTATTTTTTTCATATGACGTTACTGTCAAAAACCTTAAACTAGAAGGGTGTTCCATGTAACACTTATCGCCTGCCATGTGCTAATTTCAGCAAGTAAAATCTTAACTAAAAACATTGAAGACAGGCGGTGCAATCCTTCATGAATTATGGAGCAGATTTTTTTTTAATTGATAAAACTCACGAAAAGGGGCATACCTCTGCATTGGAAAATTGATATTAAAGTAGAAACTGTTTAAAGTTTCATGACCATAGGTCAATGTTTTGTCAAGTTATTAGCTAAGTTAGGTTGCAGGTTAAACTTTTATAAAAAGGGCCAAATAAAAGTCAACAGCACTGAATAATTGATAAGGAAGAATTGTATAAAGTTTTATGACCATAGGTCAATATTTTGTCATGTTATGAGCCAGGTTATTTTACAGGTTAAAGATTAATGAAAAGGGGCATAACTCTGTCAAAATGTCAGGGTTACTGGACATGTGTAATGACTTTTCTCTAAGTAAGATGAAGATGTGTGTGAAGTTAAGTTTCATGAACATAGATCAAATACTTTTGAAGTTATGGCCAGTTATAAGCTTACAAGGTTAGGTTGCAGGTTCAAGTTTGATGAAAAGGGGAATAACTCTGCAAAAATGGAAGTCAGAGCTTTTGGACATGATTAATGACATTACTTGAGTTAAGATGAAGATGTGTGTGAAGTTTTATGGACAAAGGTCAAATACTTTTCAAATCATGGCCAAGGTTAGGTTGCAGGCTAAAGTGTGACGGACCTCACGGCAGACACAATGATCCCTAAGTGTCTGCCATGCTATGCAGGTGACACAAAATAATTAAGATGGCATAAAACTGACCCAACGTCATACACATTCGCGCCAAAATGTCACGGGTTGACATAATGTCATGTGATGAAAAACGTTGGGTATCGAAGAGTGTCAGGCACTTTATGCGGCCTTTTTAAACAATCAAAAACTACTTTATGTTAGGCAAAAAAATAAAATAGGTGTGTTTCCTATTGCATGCTCTAAAAAAATAGGGTAGGTCGGTAGGCATTTTTTTTCTTTTCTTTTTCTTTTTTGGAGCAAGATATTGTGAGATTCTACATGTATTTATCTCATAAACCCCATACAAGTTGATGATACAACTGAAAGTTTCTCTGCGATGTCAGTTTACCTCGATATATTGTGATAAATCATTGTTCAGAACAAATTTAAATTATTTAATTTTTTTCATAAAAAGTTTTAGGGTCGGTCCCTTAAAAATAGGGTCGGTCTGGCCACCGGAAACACAGGTATTTTTTTTGACCTTAATGAGTTATTGAGTCGTTATTGATAAATAATAAGTTAATGACTTGGATCATGAATAACTTTTAATTGAACTGAATTGTTGTTTTAGAGCCGCCCCAGAGAGAGGAGTAGGATATATAGGAATCTGGGAAGATTCTTATATGGTTATTTAACATGCCCTCACCCTGGGGTGGCTCTAAATGATCTATACAAAATGGTAATAAGTCGTAAAACAACAATTCATTAAAATTGTAGCTTTGGAAATGTTATTGTTGTTCCACAATAATAGTTACGTTTACAAAAAGTAGGCGTATTTAGCTGTATACAAATATACATGGATAATTATACATACATAGAGGGCATTTTGTAGCCAATAATTTATCTCCTTATTCATCATGACCTATTCTGCCTTGTTTTCTACAGTGCTGGCTGTGTGGTTGTCCACGCTTTGCTTGAATTTCACCCAGAACTGGGCCACTGGGCAAGAACACTGGGCGTGGACCCTTCCCATTTTACCCGCATCATCCCATTGACATAGGCAAATATCTGAAAATTAGCAAAATAGCTAAATGAAAAGAGAGACATATTTATGACTATAACAACAGAAATGAGTGCCAATAGCAATCAATGATCAACTGCCTAAATTTCAAAGACAAACTGTTAAGAGAGAAATTAGAAAAATGCTATCAGTTACATGAAATGTTTTAATAGTGTGAAAACAAAGAATCTCAAGGTCTTTCACACTGACCTACTATTTGCAATAATGGGCAATACATTTGAATGAATATAGAGTTATGGTTCTTGTGCTGTGCACTTCCTCTTTTTGTCCTCTATCATTAAGTGAAGTTTCATTACAATCCCATTAGTAGTTTTTGAGTTATGTTCCGGACAAAAAATGTAACTATAAAATTACACAGGGCAATAACTCTAATTTGAAAGAAGATAGCGTTATGGTTCTTGTGCTCTACATGTCTTCTCATTGCATTGATATACGGACGGACAAAGCAGCAACTAAAAAGTGGTCCCTAAATACATTTTTTTTAAAATACAGGATCATGATCTCTTCTTAAAATTATACCAACAGATATTGACATAGTATCTTCTGTTGAGCAGGTGTTAAATTAAGCATTTATTTTATCGGTTTTGTGATATACATTCTGTTTTAAAGCTGTGAAAGCGATTTGTGATTTACATGGAATTTAATTTCATTTTTGATCAACCACAGATCTGTGGAACATGTCCATATAATTTAAGGAAAATTCACCAAGAGGTGAAAAATAACCATTTGTATGATTGTAATTACTATTCTATCAGAAATGAGAACCTCGACTATTTTGAGGGTGTGTTAGTCAGAAAACTTGGCAAATCTGTTGGTAAAACTAAAGATCTGACCAGACATATAATATTATTTGTCATTAATTTTATTACTATTAAACTAACCAGTTTAGCTGCAAGAAGTAGGTCCTTTCCCTGATCCCCTCGAAATCTTCCAAAGAGAAACTGGGCCAAACGTGGTATGTCGAAACAACCATAATCGTCACCCTTTTCTGACATGATCTGTATGGAAATAAGACATGTATCAAACAGTTGCTTTTAGGACTTTAAAATGTTCTTTTGCCAAAATGTAATAAAATCAGAAAAATAACTTATACTATAATTATACTTGGATACACTTTTTTTCTTTTTCTTTTTTGTATACAACATTAGAACAACTCATTTATTTGTCCCATTACTACCTTACAGCTTGTGAAATTAGTTATTTACACATGAACCACAAACATTGATATAATACACCTTAAAGAATGATCTATTTCTTAAATTATATAATAACCTGATTTTAATAAAATTAATAACATAAACTGTTATACATGTAATTGTGCTCAAACAATCCATCTTATTTATAAATAATATTATATTGTTGTTATTGAATTCTTACAGGAATAAGTTTTGTAAAAATAACAAATTCTTTATGATTTTAACCGAGACCTATAAAGAAACTTTCAAATTCACCTGATTTTACCTAAAAAATATTTTTTTATAAATTCGAAGTTAATTTGATAGATGTTATTCCCTGCAAAATCTACTCACCCAACATCAATATTTTATTACATTTCTGTTGGTAAATTACCTTGACATCATCAGTAAAGAAATCACTGGTGTTTTCAAAATATTGTTAATACAATTGTATGTGTAAATTTCACTGAATCATAATTAACTCCCATTAATGGCGCCTTTGCAGAGACCAGAGTACACTTAATTAATTAATTGACACACAAGTGAAATTACATATACATAATACCCTATGTAAACTCGTTTATCCAGTGAAATATAAATATCTTGCGACATGTGTGCAAATGTTATCAACCAATGTCTTGTGTGCTCCATGTATACCTTTGTACCTCAAGTTTGTTTGCATAGTGTTTTACATCATTTTGAGCACATGTTAGGCCATATATGATGGTCAATTATTTTTGTGGTAGAGGCAGACCACCCCGTTGTTGATATATATAAAACACATCTACAGCCGACTAAATCATAAATCAAAGTGCATTACAAAACAGGTCAACATTCTACACAGTGAATAAATCTCGGTCTAACAGTATAAAACGAATTTCTAACTGAAAGAAAATTCTGTGGGATTTTTGCAGTTATGTATAACGGTAATGTTTATAGATCTGCATATTTTTAAATTTTATATGAAAAAAACACACCAAAAGTGGCACTTCGCACACTTCAATTTATCTTTGCAAAAATCTCATGACTTTGACATGATTTAATTATGGAAACCAGGTTTTGCTTACTTTCAGTACTTTTTTTATTATCACTATTAATATCTATATATATTATCATGATTATATACGTACATATTTTGATCATCAGCACGATTCCCGTTACAGTACTTGCAACACTTGTGTTTCTGCCTCTAGGAGTCTGTGGCACTCCATATTCAGAGAAAAGGTCTTGGCTCTCAGGTGGTTGGGTTTCTTGACTATCCTGCTGTTAATAATTAAAACAATATAACTACATTATACATGCAACAATGAAGAGTCCAGTAATAAAAATCAACAACAGGTGTTAACATATAAATATTGCATCACTGTGAGTGTGACAGTTATAATATCATAGTTCTAAATGATCATATATATAGTTTTTATAAATATGCACATTCATTGATTAATGGGGGGAAAAATCAGCAATTGTATGAAAAATATGATTGTATGAAAAATATGTATACTTAATGGCAATAATACTTTATAAAATTTATGACCAGTTGTAGGAGGCCATGGCGTCTGCACCGGCCATGGTGTCCGCGGATACTATGGGCTATGCGTAGGAGGCCATGGTGTCCGCAAGGGACTTCTCAACGATATGTGATTGAGTGTAAGGTGGTATTATAACATATTGGGTGGAGACGTAATGACTGCATGAGTCAATTGAATTGAACTGAATCTTGTTTATTTAAAGCCGCCCCAGAGAGAGGAAGGTGGCAGGGCGTAGCCAGGAATACTCCTGTACGCCCGGGCGTACTCTAGAAAATCGAATATGAAAAAATGCTTATTTTTTAAAATCAGCAATAAAAATTGAAGGGGGTAGCGGGTGAGGCACTATTTTAAAAACACACAATGAATGGAGGCGAAAGCCTCCAAAATCTCGCTCAAATGAAGCCACAAACCTCAGAAATTGCACTCAAATTTCAAAATTTTCCCCCACCAGGAGGGGGCACCCACTCCCGCACCCTCCCCCAGGGCGTATTCTCCAAAAGGCTCTGGCTATGCCCCTGGGTGGTATAAAAGCTTAGTGAGTGGTGAAATAATTACTAAAATTAATGAGGAAATTGAACTGAACTGTATATTGTTTAACGGCTCATAAACACATAATTGGTTATTTAGAGGCGCCCCAGAGAGTTTAAGTTGGTATTATAGCTTATTGAGTTGGGGAACATTGAATTGAATTGAATCTTGTATAACGGCTCATCAACAAGTTATAATACAACATTCCCATTTCTCTGGGATACTCATAATAGCTCTAAATAACCTGTAATGTGTTGATGAGCCTTTGAACAATATTCAATTCACCCCCACACAATAAGTTCTCCTGACTAAATAATTATTTCACCACCCACTAAGTTATAATAAAACCTTCCACTTTCTCTGGGGCGGCTCTAAATAACCTATAATGTGTCATTAGCTGTTGAACAATATTCAATTCAATTTCCCCCCACTAAATAAGTTATAATATACCTTCAACTTTCTGTGGGACGGCTCTAAATAACCTATGTGGTCATGAACCGTTGAACAATATTCAATTCAATGTTCCCCAACTCAATAAGTTATAATACACCTTCAACTTTCTCTGGGCAGCTCTAAATAATCTGTATGTGTTCATGAGCCGTTGAGCAATATTCAATTCAATTTCCCCCCACTCAATAAGTTAAAATACACCTTCAACTTTCCCTGGGGCAGCTCTAAATAACATATAATGTGTTCATGACACATTGAACAATATTCCAATTCAATTCCAACCCCACCGTCACAAAATCAAAATGCCGTGAAAAATAAAGGATATATGAACTATTGAAATTTTGCAAAGAAACATAAATGGAGACGGCCATCTTGAAACAATGATGTCATCTCTTTTTACCATATATGGCATACTCACAAAATGTCTTTTAAAGCAAAGAAAATCACCTTTTCTTTGTATTTTGTCAATATGACATAATATTATATGGTAAAAAGACGCGATGTCATTGTTCCAGGATGGCCGCCTCCAATTATGTTCTTTGCAAATTTTTAACTGGTCATAATTATCTCCTTTATTTTTCATAGTATTTTGATAATTTTTTTCGCTTTTTTCAAGTTTTTCTTTTAAATAAATCTTGTTTGAAAATAGAGCATCAATCCCTTTAATATCATCCGATTTTGATAATTCGTCCACCTTTTTCCATGTTTTTCGAAACTCTCAATGATTATAGAGATTGTTTGAAAAATTAGACCAAATACATTTATATGTGCGGTTTCGGTTTCCCGACCGACCCCGTTTTTAAGGGCCGACACTAAACATTTATGGATTTTTTTAAAAAAAATATATACTATTAATAATAAACTGGATGGGTGTTCCGCGGAACACGTGTGTCGCCTGTCAGCGCTTTGTCAGTATAACAAGGTTTATTGGACCCAGATAAATGACCTTGACAAACTGACCTAAGTTTTCGTGAAGAAAAAAATTAATATTTAATCCATACAATAACCTTCAGTGTGCCCTTGACCTTTATATTTTAGTATGGCAATGTCGATGTTGTCATGATGAGTACATATTGAAAGTCTGATGAAGAAATATCAAGAAATGCGAAAGTT
>JAWPHD010022425.1:0-25125 GCA_037043455.1 Cyrtodaria siliqua | reverse complement strand
AAGGAATAATATTTTACCTTTTACACAAATCTTCATTTTTCACAGTATCCTATTTTAGGGGGGTAGGGGAAAGATTTAGTGGTTTCATGCCTACCAAACCTGTTGTCATGCAAATTTAATTCATGAAAACATGTTGCAAACATGCAACCCTACATGTTGATACCAAAAAGACATAGTTCAACTGCAAACACTTCACCAATACGTCATTTTAAACAAGAAAAAAAAAATGAAACTCAAAATTACGGCTTTTATAGACAAAATTGGACTAAAAACGCTCAAAACCTATGTAATAAACTATGGAAAACTTATTTCTGAGCTTATTTTACCAATTGTTATCGGAAAAGTGTCCCTAGGTACGAATCTGAGTGAGTCCTAATTCCTGCACGCATCTCTTATAAGAGGAGAAAACATGTTCAGATGTTTCTTAAATGAGGAGTTTGTGTTGTCATTTTCATAACAAGCTTAAAAACACTTACTTCATGCAAATCGAATGATTATTTGCCGAGATATAGTCTTGTGAATACCAAGGACAATAGTCTGAAATCGACAAAAGTCAGTGATATATTTTTTAATTTTACACTATCTGAATTGTCATACCAAACGGCGTTTCTTGTCAATACACCATATTAAATAGATCAAATGTTTAGAACATTCAATGGACATAAATAAAATATGCATTTTAGGTACAATTAGGACGATGAAAAGGCCAATTTATGTCGATTTCCATGCCAAAATTGATTTGTCAGTCAAATTCTTCAAAATTGGTGGTACCATACCTGATTATAGTAGCGAATACGAGCTTAATAATGCCAAGAATACCGCTAAAATCAGAATTGATACTAGCTGAACGCTACCAAGTCGAGTTTGAATGATAAGGAATAATATTTTACCTTTTACACAAATCTTCATTTTTCACAGTATCCTATTTTAGGGGGGTAGGGGAAAGATTTAGTGGTTTCATGCCTACCAAACCTGTTGTCATGCAAATTTAATTCATGAAAACATGTTGCAAACATGCAACCCTACATGTTGATACCAAAAAGACATAGTTCAACTGCAAACACTTCACCAATACGTCATTTTAAACAAGAAAAAAAAATGAAACTCAAAATTACGGCTTTTATAGACAAAATTGGACTAAAAACGCTCAAAACCTATGTAATAAACTATGGAAAACTTATTTCTGAGCTTATTTTACCAATTGTTATCGGAAAAGTGTCCCTAGGTACGAATCTGAGTGAGTCCTAATTCCTGCACGCATCTCTTATAAGAGGAGAAAACATGTTCAGATGTTTCTTAAATGAGGAGTTTGTGTTGTCATTTTCATAACAAGCTTAAAAACACTTACTTCATGCAAATCGAATGATTATTTGCCGAGATATAGTCTTGTGAATACCAAGGACAATAGTCTGAAATCGACAAAAGTCAGTGATATATTTTTTAATTTTACACTATCTGAATTGTCATACCAAACGGCGTTTCTTGTCAATACACCATATTAAATAGATCAAATGTTTAGAACATTCAATGGACATAAATAAAATATGCATTTTAGGTACAATTAGGACGATGAAAAGGCCAATTTATGTCGATTTCCATGCCAAAATTGATTTGTCAGTCAAATTCTTCAAAATTGGTGGTACCATACCTGATTATAGTAGCGAATACGAGCTTAATAATGCCAAGAATACCGCTAAAATCAGAATTGATACTAGCTGAACGCTACCAAGTCGAGTTTGAATGATAAGGAATAATATTTTACCTTTTACACAAATCTTCATTTTTCACAGTATCCTATTTTAGGGGGGTAGGGGAAAGATTTAGTGGTTTCATGCCTACCAAACCTGTTGTCATGCAAATTTAATTCATGAAAACATGTTGCAAACATGCAACCCTACATGTTGATACCAAAAAGACATAGTTCAACTGCAAACACTTCACCAATACGTCATTTTAAACAAGAAAAAAAAAATGAAACTCAAAATTACGGCTTTTATAGACAAAATTGGACTAAAAACGCTCAAAACCTATGTAATAAACTATGGAAAACTTATTTCTGAGCTTATTTTACCAATTGTTATCGGAAAAGTGTCCATAGGTACGAATCTGAGTGAGTCCTAATTCCTGCACGCATCTCTTATAAGAGGAGAAAACATGTTCAGATGTTTCTTAAATGAGGAGTTTGTGTTGTCATTTTCATAACAAGCTTAAAAACACTTACTTCATGCAAATCGAATGATTATTTGCCGAGATATAGTCTTGTGAATACCAAGGACAATAGTCTGAAATCGACAAAAGTCAGTGATATATTTTTTAATTTTACACTATCTGAATTGTCATACCAAACGGCGTTTCTTGTCAATACACCATATTAAATAGATCAAATGTTTAGAACATTCAATGGACATAAATAAAATATGCATTTTAGGTACAATTAGGACGATGAAAAGGCCAATTTATGTCGATTTCCATGCCAAAATTGATTTGTCAGTCAAATTCTTCAAAATTGGTGGTACCATACCTGATTATAGTAGCGAATACGAGCTTAATAATGCCAAGAATACCGCTAAAATCAGAATTGATACTAGCTGAACGCTACCAAGTCGAGTTTGAATGATAAGGAATAATATTTTACCTTTTACACAAATCTTCATTTTTCACAGTATCCTATTTTAGGGGGGTAGGGGAAAGATTTAGTGGTTTCATGCCTACCAAACCTGTTGTCATGCAAATTTAATTCATGAAAACATGTTGCAAACATGCAACCCTACATGTTGATACCAAAAAGACATAGTTCAACTGCAAACACTTCACCAATACGTCATTTTAAACAAGAAAAAAAAAATGAAACTCAAAATTACGGCTTTTATAGACAAAATTGGACTAAAAACGCTCAAAACCTATGTAATAAACTATGGAAAACTTATTTCTGAGCTTATTTTACCAATTGTTATCGGAAAAGTGTCCCTAGGTACGAATCTGAGTGAGTCCTAATTCCTGCACGCATCTCTTATAGGTATGAAAGCACCAATTATTTTCCCCATAGACACCAATGTTAAAGTGTCACATATTAATGCTTTGCTGCAAATTCAACTCAAGTATGGATAATGCAGCAGTGTAATGTTCATATAGAAAACTATTTTTCCACTTGAAAAATCACCAGAAAACGTTGGGTCACAAGACATGTAAGAAAGTTCTTGTTTGTTTACTAAACAGGTCAAGGGTACAGCTGTTTTTATTGATCGACTGTTTTCATTGCTCACAAAGTGTAAGCATAGAGTCGAAATTTCGAAAATGTTCATCAGTGATCCAGTAAAACCTATTAATACGCTTCTTATACATATAACCACAAAATCGAATAGAAATGGGCAGTTTCCCCCTACTTATAATGCCCATTTCCATCGAAAAAGGAGGGATTACTTTTTATTATAGGAACTACATTCGACTACACCTCGGAGGTTTACAGGTAATTGGTGGTGGTAAACCTATAAGAGGAGAAAACATGTTCAGATGTTTCTTAAATGAGGAGTTTGTGTTGTCATTTTCATAACAAGCTTAAAAACACTTACTTCATGCAAATCGAATGATTAATTTACCGAGATATAGTCTTGTGAATACCAAGGACAATAGTCTGAAATCGACAAAAGTCAGTGATATATTTTTTAATTTTACACTATCTGAATTGTCATACCAAACGGCGTTTCTTGTCAATACAACATATTAAATAGATCAAATGTTTAGAACATTCAATGGACATAAATAAAATATGCATTTTAGGTACAATTAGGACGATGAAAAGGCCAATTTATGTCGATTTCCATGCCAAAATTGATTTGTCAGTCAAATTCTTCAAAATTGGTGGTACCATACCTGATTATAGTAGCGAATACGAGCTTAATAATGCCAAGAATACCGCTAAAATCAGAATTGATACTAGCTGAACGCTACCAAGTCGAGTTTGAATGATAAGGAATAATATTTTACCTTTTACACAAATCTTCATTTTTCACAGTATCCTATTTTAGGGGGGTAGGGGAAAGATTTAGTGGTTTCATGCCTACCAAACTTGTTGTCATGCAAATTTAATTCATGAAAACATGTTGCAAACATGCAACCCTACATGTTGATACCAAAAAGACATAGTTCAACTGCAAACACTTCACCAATACGTCATTTTAAACAAGAAAAAAAAAATGAAACTCAAAATTACGGCTTTTATAGACAAAATTGGACTAAAAACGCTCAAAACCTATGTAATAAACTATGGAAAACTTATTTCTGAGCTTATTTTACCAATTGTTATCGGAAAAGTGTCCCTAGGTACGAATCTGAGTGAGTCCTAATTCCTGCACGCATCTCTTATAAGAGGAGAAAACATGTTCAGATGTTTCTTAAATGAGGAGTTTGTGTTGTCATTTTCATAACAAGCTTAAAAACACTTACTTCATGCAAATCGAATGATTATTTGCCGAGATATAGTCTTGTGAATACCAAGGACAATAGTCTGAAATCGACAAAAGTCAGTGATATATTTTTTAATTTTACACTATCTGAATTGTCATACCAAACGGCGTTTCTTGTCAATACACCATATTAAATAGATCAAATGTTTAGAACATTCAATGGACATAAATAAAATATGCATTTTAGGTACAATTAGGACGATGAAAAGGCCAATTTATGTCGATTTCCATGCCAAAATTGATTTGTCAGTCAAATTCTTCAAATTGGTGGTACCATACCTGATTATAGTAGCGAATACGAGCTTAATAATGCCAAGAATACCGCTAAAATCAGAATTGATACTAGCTGAACGCTACCAAGTCGAGTTTGAATGATAAGGAATAATATTTTACCTTTTACACAAATCTTCATTTTTCACAGTATCCTATTTTAGGGGGGTAGGGGAAAGATTTAGTGGTTTCATGCCTACCAAACCTGTTGTCATGCAAATTTAATTCATGAAAACATGTTGCAAACATGCAACCCTACATGTTGATACCAAAAAGACATAGTTCAACTGCAAACACTTCACCAATACGTCATTTTAAACAAGAAAAAAAAAATGAAACTCAAAATTACGGCTTTTATAGACAAAATTGGACTAAAAACGCTCAAAACCTATGTAATAAACTATGGAAAACTTATTTCTGAGCTTATTTTACCAATTGTTATCGGAAAAGTGTCCCTAGGTACGAATCTGAGTGAGTCCTAATTCCTGCACGCATCTCTTATAAGAGGAGAAAACATGTTCAGATGTTTCTTAAATGAGGAGTTTGTGTTGTCATTTTCATAACAAGCTTAAAAACACTTACTTCATGCAAATCGAATGATTATTTGCCGAGATATAGTCTTGTGAATACCAAGGACAATAGTCTGAAATCGACAAAAGTCAGTGATATATTTTTTAATTTTACACTATCTGAATTGTCATACCAAACGGCGTTTCTTGTCAATACACCATATTAAATAGATCAAATGTTTAGAACATTCAATGGACATAAATAAAATATGCATTTTAGGTACAATTAGGACGATGAAAAGGCCAATTTATGTCGATTTCCATGCCAAAATTGATTTGTCAGTCAAATTCTTCAAAATTGGTGGTACCATACCTGATTATAGTAGCGAATACGAGCTTAATAATGCCAAGAATACCGCTAAAATCAGAATTGATACTAGCTGAACGCTACCAAGTCGAGTTTGAATGATAAGGAATAATATTTTACCTTTTACACAAATCTTCATTTTTCACAGTATCCTATTTTAGGGGGGTAGGGGAAAGATTTAGTGGTTTCATGCCTACCAAACCTGTTGTCATGCAAATTTAATTCATGAAAACATGTTGCAAACATGCAACCCTACATGTTGATACCAAAAAGACATAGTTCAACTGCAAACACTTCACCAATACGTCATTTTAAACAAGAAAAAAAAAATGAAACTCAAAATTACGGCTTTTATAGACAAAATTGGACTAAAAACGCTCAAAACCTATGTAATAAACTATGGAAAACTTATTTCTGAGCTTATTTTACCAATTGTTATCGGAAAAGTGTCCATAGGTACGAATCTGAGTGAGTCCTAATTCCTGCACGCATCTCTTATAAGAGGAGAAAACATGTTCAGATGTTTCTTAAATGAGGAGTTTGTGTTGTCATTTTCATAACAAGCTTAAAAACACTTACTTCATGCAAATCGAATGATTATTTGCCGAGATATAGTCTTGTGAATACCAAGGACAATAGTCTGAAATCGACAAAAGTCAGTGATATATTTTTTAATTTTACACTATCTGAATTGTCATACCAAAACGGCGTTTCTTGTCAATACACCATATTAAATAGATCAAATGTTTAGAACATTCAATGGACATAAATAAAATATGCATTTTAGGTACAATTAGGACGATGAAAAGGCCAATTTATGTCGATTTCCATGCCAAAATTGATTTGTCAGTCAAATTCTTCAAAATTGGTGGTACCATACCTGATTATAGTAGCGAATACGAGCTTAATAATGCCAAGAATACCGCTAAAATCAGAATTGATACTAGCTGAACGCTACCAAGTCGAGTTTGAATGATAAGGAATAATATTTTACCTTTTACACAAATCTTCATTTTTCACAGTATCCTATTTTAGGGGGGTAGGGGAAAGATTTAGTGGTTTCATGCCTACCAAACCTGTTGTCATGCAAATTTAATTTATGAAAACATGTTGCAAACATGCAACCCTACATGTTGATACCAAAAAGACATAGTTCAACTGCAAACACTTCACCAATACGTCATTTTAAACAAGAAAAAAAAAATGAAACTCAAAATTACGGCTTTTATAGACAAAATTGGACTAAAAACGCTCAAAACCTATGTAATAAACTATGGAAAACTTATTTCTGAGCTTATTTTACCAATTGTTATCGGAAAAGTGTCCCTAGGTACGAATCTGAGTGAGTCCTAATTCCTGCACGCATCTCTTATAGGTATGAAAGCACCAATTATTTTCCCCATAGACACCAATGTTAAAGTGTCACATATTAATGCTTTGCTGCAAATTCAACTCAAGTATGGATAATGCAGCAGTGTAATGTTCATATAGAAAACTATTTTTCCACTTGAAAAATCACCAGAAAACGTTGGGTCACAAGACATGTAAGAAAGTTCTTGTTTGTTTACTAAACAGGTCAAGGGTACAGCTGTTTTTATTGATCGACTGTTTTCATTGCTCACAAAGTGTAAGCATAGAGTCGAAATTTCGAAAATGTTCATCAGTGATCCAGTAAAACCTATTAATACGCTTCTTATACATATAACCACAAAATCGAATAGAAATGGGCAGTTTCCCCCTACTTATAATGCCCATTTCCATCGAAAAAGGAGGGATTACTTTTTATTATAGGAACTACATTCGACTACACCTCGGAGGTTTACAGGTAATTGGTGGTGGTAAACCTATAAGAGGAGAAAACATGTTCAGATGTTTCTTAAATGAGGAGTTTGTGTTGTCATTTTCATAACAAGCTTAAAAACACTTACTTCATGCAAATCGAATGATTATTTGCCGAGATATAGTCTTGTGAATACCAAGGACAATAGTCTGAAATCGACAAAAGTCAGTGATATATTTTTAATTTTACACTATCTGAATTGTCATACCAAACGGCGTTTCTTGTCAATACACCATATTAAATAGATCAAATGTTTAGAACATTCAATGGACATAAATAAAATATGCATTTTAGGTACAATTAGGACGATGAAAAGGCCAATTTATGTCGATTTCCATGCCAAAATTGATTTGTCAGTCAAATTCTTCAAAATTGGTGGTACCATACCTGATTATAGTAGCGAATACGAGCTTAATAATGCCAAGAATACCGCTAAAATCAGAATTGATACTAGCTGAACGCTACCAAGTCAAGTTTGAATGATAAGGAATAATATTTTACCTTTTACACAAATCTTCATTTTTCACAGTATCCTATTTTAGGGGGGTAGGGGAAAGATTTAGTGGTTTCATGCCTACCAAACCTGTTGTCATGCAAATTTAATTCATGAAAACATGTTGCAAACATGCAACCCTACATGTTGATACCAAAAAGACATAGTTCAACTGCAAACACTTCACCAATACGTCATTTTAAACAAGAAAAAAAAAAATGAACTCAAAATTACGGCTTTTATAGACAAAATTGGACTAAAAACGCTCAAAACCTATGTAATAAACTATGGAAAACTTATTTCTGAGCTTATTTTACCAATTGTTATCGGAAAAGTGTCCCTAGGTACGAATCTGAGTGAGTCCTAATTCCTGCACGCATCTCTTATAAGAGGAGAAAACATGTTCAGATGTTTCTTAAATGAGGAGTTTGTGTTGTCATATTTCATAACAAGCTTAAAAACACTTACTTCATGCAAATCGAATGATTATTTGCCGAGATATAGTCTTGTGAATACCAAGGACAATAGTCTGAAATCGACAAAAGTCAGTGATATATTTTTTAATTTTACACTATCTGAATTGTCATACCAAACGGCGTTTCTTGTCAATACACCATATTAAATAGATCAAATGTTTAGAACATTCAATGGACATAAATAAAATATGCATTTTAGGTACAATTAGGACGATGAAAAGGCCAATTTATGTCGATTTCCATGCCAAAATTGATTTGTCAGTCAAATTCTTCAAAATTGGTGGTACCATACCTGATTATAGTAGCGAATACGAGCTTAATAATGCCAAGAATACCGCTAAAATCAGAATTGATACTAGCTGAACGCTACCAAGTCGAGTTTGAATGATAAGGAATAATATTTTACCTTTTACACAAATCTTCATTTTTCACAGTATCCTATTTTAGGGGGGTAGGGGAAAGATTTAGTGGTTTCATGCCTACCAAACCTGTTGTCATGCAAATTTAATTCATGAAAACATGTTGCAAACATGCAACCCTACATGTTGATACCAAAAAGACATAGTTCAACTGCAAACACTTCACCAATACGTCATTTTAAACAAGAAAAAAAAAATGAAACTCAAAATTACGGCTTTTATAGACAAAATTGGACTAAAAACGCTCAAAACCTATGTAATAAACTATGGAAAACTTATTTCTGAGCTTATTTTACCAATTGTTATCGGAAAAGTGTCCATAGGTACGAATCTGAGTGAGTCCTAATTCCTGCACGCATCTCTTATAAGAGGAGAAAACATGTTCAGATGTTTCTTAAATGAGGAGTTTGTGTTGTCATTTTCATAACAAGCTTAAAAACACTTACTTCATGCAAATCGAATGATTATTTGCCGAGATATAGTCTTGTGAATACCAAGGACAATAGTCTGAAATCGACAAAAGTCAGTGATATATTTTTTAATTTTACACTATCTGAATTGTCATACCAAACGGCGTTTCTTGTCAATACACCATATTAAATAGATCAAATGTTTAGAACATTCAATGGACATAAATAAAATATGCATTTTAGGTACAATTAGGACGATGAAAAGGCCAATTTATGTCGATTTCCATGCCAAAATTGATTTGTCAGTCAAATTCTTCAAAATTGGTGGTACCATACCTGATTATAGTAGCGAATACGAGCTTAATAATGCCAAGAATACCGCTAAAATCAGAATTGATACTAGCTGAACGCTACCAAGTCGAGTTTGAATGATAAGGAATAATATTTTACCTTTTACACAAATCTTCATTTTTCACAGTATCCTATTTTAGGGGGGTAGGGGAAAGATTTAGTGGTTCATGCCTACCAAACCTGTTGTCATGCAAATTTAATTTATGAAAACATGTTGCAAACATGCAACCCTACATGTTGATACCAAAAAGACATAGTTCAACTGCAAACACTTCACCAATACGTCATTTTAAACAAGAAAAAAAAAATGAAACTCAAAATTACGGCTTTTATAGACAAAATTGGACTAAAAACGCTCAAAACCTATGTAATAAACTATGGAAAACTTATTTCTGAGCTTATTTTACCAATTGTTATCGGAAAAGTGTCCCTAGGTACGAATCTGAGTGAGTCCTAATTCCTGCACGCATCTCTTATAGGTATGAAAGCACCAATTATTTTCCCCATAGACACCAATGTTAAAGTGTCACATATTAATGCTTTGCTGCAAATTCAACTCAAGTATGGATAATGCAGCAGTGTAATGTTCATATAGAAAACTATTTTTCCACTTGAAAAATCACCAGAAAACGTTGGGTCACAAGACATGTAAGAAAGTTCTTGTTTGTTTACTAAACAGGTCAAGGGTACAGCTGTTTTTATTGATCGACTGTTTTCATTGCTCACAAAGTGTAAGCATAGAGTCGAAATTTCGAAAATGTTCATCAGTGATCCAGTAAAACCTATTAATACGCTTCTTATACATATAACCACAAAATCGAATAGAAATGGGCAGTTTCCCCCTACTTATAATGCCCATTTCCATCGAAAAAGGAGGGATTACTTTTTATTATAGGAACTACATTCGACTACACCTCGGAGGTTTACAGGTAATTGGTGGTGATAAACCTACACATATGATCGACGCTTGGTTGTTCTTCTGCATGCATCGTTCGATTGAAAATACGTTACTGTATGTCGCTCAGTCACTGAGTAACAGAGCTAATCGCATAAACAAAACGCGGATGATTTCGTCGCCGTCGCCGATGAAAAACACCGCCATATATACGCCTCTTTTACTTATTCGAAAATGTAAAACACTGCTGAATAGTTATTGTCGATCAAACGAAATTCTCCAGAACATTTTCACTCACAAGCAGTAGGCATGTTCATGTCTATGCCAGTTTAATCTACATTTTTAAGAACGTAAACAAGGGATTTCCAACATATCAATGTTAATCGTTATATGGGTAAGCTAACAAATACCGAAATATGCGGATGATAAAAACGTTTATGTTCTTTGTCGTCTACGACTCCGACAAACATAAAACATATCTTCTTATGTATTTTGCATACATGCAAACGTCAGTTTCATTGACCACAACGTGAAATATTGAATACCAACTATTCATCCCTTAAATTACCATACAACACACGATGGTCAACGACAAATTATGTTCACAAGAGAATAACACAAAACATAGTTGGGCGTTAGCCTACAGTATGGAAGCTTTAATGTACCACCCAGATGATGTGATCATTTTATAATATATGTCGTTTTAACGTAATATATAGCGTTAAGACATCTTAAGATAACGACTTGGTCGCTGTATATATTCTTATGTGTGTTTAGATAATGAAAACAATATTCTTTGTCAATGATAATTAAGGTGTAATAACAAAAGGATTGATGGATATTGTTGACATGTACACGTCGACATATATCTTTGTTTTACGGAAGATGTAATAAATTGAATGCCCATAACCATTTTTGTCATGTCCACGATAGTGGGTATCGAGACATAGCAGTCACTCGATTTTTTATGAAACTTTGTCAAATGCTTTGTTGGGTCAAGGGACATCAATTGCCAAGGTCAAGGTCATAGTTTGCGTTTTTTTCCACAACCTTAGCCTTGGTTAGGTAACTTAACCTTGATTAGATAACTTCACCTCATTTAACTGTATATATGTGATTGCCTCATTTTTTTTGTTTGATACTTGGTCATATGTATTGTTGGCATTGGTGGATATCACTGAACATGATGAACGACAAAAATTACCAAGGTCAAGGTCATATTTTGCTTATTGTCCCCAAATTTAACCTTGATTATGTAACTTAACCTTGGTAAGGTAACTTAACCGCAGTTAATTGTATGTGATTGCCTCACTTTATGTCTTTGATACTTGGTCATATGTATTATTGGCATTAGTGGACATCGCCGCTGAACGACAAAAAATGCCAAGGACATGGTCATGTTTTGTGTCATCAGTTTGGTTAGGTAAGTTAACCTCAGTTAACTTTTTCTGATAACTTTAATTTCTTTGTTTTATTCTTGGTCATATGTATTGTTGGCATTGGTGGACATCACAGAACGACAAAATATACCAAGGTCAAGGTCATATTTTGCATTATTTTTCCCAAACTTAACCTTGGTTAGTTAACTTAACCTTGGTAAGGTAACTTAACCTCAGTTAACTTTATGTGCTGGTCTCACTTTATGTCTTTGATACTTGGTCATATGCATTGGCTTACATAGGGAAAACCTTGAAACATGTTCTTCTCTAAAAACTCAAGGAACAGAGCTTTCATATATAACTGTAGTATCAGCTTATGGTGCACTACCAAGCGTGTTCAAATGATGACCCTGGGGTCAAATTCGGCCCAGGAGCCACGGTTTTACATAATGTTTTATTAGAAAATCTTAAACAAATATTCTTCTTTGAAACTACATGAGCTAGAGCTAATACTACGCATTTACCAGTAGTCCTCTACCAAGTTTTAAATGGCGACCCTGACGTTAAATTTGACCATGCCCCGGCGATCACTTGTTTTACATAGACTTATATAGATACAAAATGAAAACATCTTCTCGTCTGAGATACATAATTATATTGCATGTAGTATAAGAGGTACGCTAGAGGTCTAATATTGTGCATGTACCATAAGCTTATAATTCTCTATCAAGTTTGTTCAAATCGTGACCATGGGGCCAACTTTGGCACCACCACAGAGGTCACATGTTTTACACAAACTTGTATAGGGAAAAACCTTAAAAGAGTTCAACTTTCTTCTCTGAAACCACATCTATACACTCACTGAGCATAAACAGGTGGATACATCCATCCAACCAGTATCGGCCCAGGGTCCGTCCCCACTAGGGACATGTAGCACATTGGTCTTAACTTGGAAACCGTTGAGCTCCCCACTATATAACCATATGTATGTTATACGCAATGTGAGAATATGGACGATTCCGGAACTGCTCTGCGCAAAGTAAGAATTCTTAAAATGCCCGACGATTCCGGAATTGTGCAGGACAATTCCGGAATTGCGCAAGGGGTTAATCGATAAAAATATGTACCAAGTGTCGGCGCAATTTGAGAATTTTTTGCGCAAAGTACGAATTTGTGTTGGGATTTGAAACCTATTTATTTCTATTTACATATGATTAATTGTTTCATCCGTCTGTTATAAAGGATAAAATGCATACGAAAAATCATAGTTTGGTTTGTCAAATAATTAACATGAACTTAATTATTGCGAAAACAAGCCGAAGCCCTCAAACAATAAAGCGCGGATTTATATTACTGAAATTAGGAGATACATTATGGCTAAGAAAATATAAACAAGTAAAGCACGGTGGTGCATACGCCGAATTGCAAATTCACCAATTTAAGTGAACGTGTGTGCCAAGTTTCAAAGCTTTTTGGCAATTCGTTTTTGAGAAATGAGGAAAAACAAAAACTTTAACCGAAAACGTTTACCAAAACGTCAAAACGCGTAGACGGACATACGGACGGACGGACGGACAGAAGATAGACGGAAATCGCCAAACCATAAGCCTGGATTTGCTACGCAATCCGCCTAAAAATAAAAAACAAAATGCGACACAGACAATAATATTTCTAATAACGTGTCAAATTGGGCATTCCATATATATTTTAGAGATTTTTCTATGATGTCTTTATACAAACATGGGACCCTTGTTTGTTGCCATATACCTACGTATATACTGGCATCTACAAATGAATTCAAATATTGAACATCTGTCAAATAACAAACACGCCAATTACTCAATAAATGCGTCAGGTGTTAAAGCTACAACTACTACTACTAATTGCATTTGCCTGTTTTAATCATATGTATTAAAGCATTATACTGATAAGGTATACAAATATAAGGACATCTGCCAAATGTACTAAAACAATTATTTACACAGACGGTTTGAGAACAAATTACCAGTTTATAGTATTGCTATTAATGACATTTTTGAATGATACTTAATAAATAGTGGATATTTACTATACATGTATATTATAGACAATGTGGATAAAATCATGGAGATAAACACACGTTGCATCACGATTATACTTGCAATTTAAACATACGTTATTGCTTTTATTTTATATACAAGCATGTTTGAGCCACCAGTTCTTCCAACATTATTAACGAAGGCCTTTGCCATCAGTATTACAATTAACCACTAGAACCAAAATATCCCTAATGTGTGCTAATCTACTGTACGCACGGACGATTCCGGAATTGAACCGCGCATTTTGAGAATTCCGATAATGCCGCGCGTTTTAAAAATTCTTACTTTGCGCAGAGCAATTTTGAATTGACCATCTTCTCATTTTGAGCATAACATATACACTCACTGGGTAGTTCAATAATATTTAACGTCGGGATTTTAACCATCAATTTTCAACGTTTTTTTATTTTTATTTTTTATTTTGACTTTATCCCGAGGTTAAATCGCTAAGCTAAATTTCCCGTTAGCAAATTTCCGCCCTGATTTCAGGTCGGAACCAAAATCGTTAAATTCGTAGTTTTCCATGGAATGTTGTGCAAATAATGTATATATAATGAAAGATAAACATAAAAGTCACTGAAAGGTGACCTACCTGTGATTAAATTGATCCAATTACTGTTTTAATTCCATATTTAAACTTCTCTTTCTATCACATACAATGTAAAGTAAAGTTGAATCTGCCGCCTGGCGGGCTGTATCGAATGTAAGGATTAAAAATGAACGAAATTGAATTTACTATTATTCGTACCACATATGTTTCGTAGCCGTATCGGTACATGTCGTAATTTTCTATTTTTTGCGTGAAAAACATAAGTAATTCATCGAAACAAATGCGTAGGTTAAAGATCGAATTTTAGAATGTTTTAAAAACACGGATGGTGCAATACGTATTGTTATAGCAACTGTGGCACTGGGAATGGGGCTTGACATCAGAGATGTTGATCTTGTTGTCCATTATGGTTGTCCGGCATCTGTAACCTCGTATTGGCAGGAAGCAGGCAGATGTGCACGCGACGTACGAGTGGGGTTTAGTCTGATTCTCTTTGACGGTCTTACTCTTCGCTTAAAGACGACCAAAAAGGACATTTCTGATATTTTAAAAAAAGAAAAGCCTAACTGCTTAGTCAGGAAATTCTGGATATATTGACTGTTGGAGACAAAACTGTATTAGAAAGAAAGCAGTATTCTGCATGTGAAACTGATGTATGCAAGTGTCAGTGCTGTACATGTTGTTACATTTGTTGCAAGAAATGCAAATGCTCAGAACGTGTTTCATTCAATGTGCAACATTTCCTTTCTAATTAAAGTAAACAATCGTATTAATTATCACGCGGACATGAAAGTGATAAATCATAGTGTGTGTGCTTGAAAAAGAACAAAAAACGACATATCACGTATGCACTTTCATTTTTAACTGTATGCAAGTTGTAATTTCCTTGAACACAAGTCTGCAGTTGCTCTGAAATTAAAGGTAATTATGTTTGGAATACGTTGGTTTTTTCAATAGTGCTACTAACGATGTTGACAAATATGATTTAAAAATAATCCGTCTGTGGCCTATGTTATGCTTGTTCATGCAATTGTTTGCTGAAAAGTGTAACTGTATATACTTTGTCAGTCTCCATAGCAGAGGTCTGCAACTGATATCAAAAATAAAAACGAATGATATGCGGTGATAATATGATATTATTTCTGCCTAAAATATAAAAAGAGAAAATAAAAAACGAGATTAGGCCGTTGTATAGTGCGATTATGTCAGATAAGCGCGTAAGTGCCAAAATTGTACTCGGTCTTAGATCTCGGACCTGAGAAAAATAAAAAGGGCGATGACTAGGGCTACCTTCCTAACGCCAATTTGACATTGGCATACGATACGGCCTGGTCAATTTAATTGGGCTACCTTCGTAACTCCAGTTTGACATTGGCATAAAACCTGGGCGATGGCTAGGGTTGCCTTCCTAACTCCAATTTGACATTGACATACGACAAGGACAATTAGTAGGTCTGCCTTCGTAACTCCAGGGTGACAATTGGACTTGAGCAATAACTTACCCATGTTCATTTTGATTGTTTTTACCTACCATAGTGAATATCCGAGACTCTAACCTATATATATTCCCGTTTAGGATGACCCGTGCTTGTTTCTACGTTATTGTACGTTTTGTTGGATATTCTGGTATAATTGCTTTGGTATGATTTATGGAACACATCACAACATGTATTTGATTTCTCTTTACAGGTTGTACTCGCACTATTTCCACAGTCGAGCAGGAACCTCGGCAGAGTCATTCCACAACCACATAGTGTACTCCATACCTCTCTGGAACGCATGTCTGAAACAGCATTCGATCAGATCGTGTATATACAACAATGACTTGAAAAATACTTTAAAGGTAATACATGTGTTGGCTATTTACCGTATAGATACAAGTTGTATGACCTATTTTCAGCCTATTGAATTTGGGGAGGAGAAAATTGTATAGGTAACTGTAAATCACTGTTAGACGTACAAATGCACGAGAAAATGGTGGTATTCAATTTTGTTTCAGTTGATAAAGCCTTCCAAATACAGGTGTTGTATGATTGATTGAATTGGATTTTATAGTCGCACCAACAACTAAGGTCATATGGCGACTTTCCAGCTTCCATTGGTGGAGGAAGACCCCAGGTGCCCCTCCGGGCAATTTTCGTGCACGGGCGGGCACCTGGGTAGAACCACCGACGTTCCGCAAGCCAGCTGGATAGCTTCCTCACCTAAAGATTCCTAGGCCCCTGAGGGATCGAACCTACAGCGGTGAGGGGCAAGTGATTTCAAGTCAGAGACGTTAACCACTCGGCCATGGACGCCCCAGGTGTTGTATGAAACCAACATATTAATATATAGAAGCAGGAGATTCATTACTTGTGTTTTGGTGTGATTTTATGAATTATCAACGCAGTTTTGGCTTTAGTACAGCTTACTTGTTAATTTGCTTTTTAATTTACTTGTTAATCTGTCAGTCTGACACGAAAACTTAACGTTGGCTATAACTTTCTCATTTCTTGATATTTTCAATATATACTCATCATGACAACATCGACATGACCATACTAAAATATAAAGGCCAAGGTCACACTGAAGGTCATTATATGGGTTAAATATTTCTTTGTTTCTTCACGAAAACTTAACATTGACTATAACTTTCTCATTTCTTGATATTTCTTCATCAGTCTTTCAGTATATACTCATCATGACAACATCGACATGACATACTAAAACATAAAGGTCAAGGTCACACTGAAAGTCATTATATTGGTTAAATACTCATTTTTTTCTTCACGAAAACTTACGCAGGCCAATTTGTCAAGGTCATTTATCTGGTCAAAAAACCTTGTTATACTGACAAAGCACTGACAGGCGACACACGTCTTCCGCGGAACACCCTAGTCTTTCTTCATATAAGTAGTTTGAAGTATTATTATAGCCAAAATATTACTAACCGGAAACACGTAATCATTGTATTTAGATTGACCAACAAACATGTTCCAAGATTGCCGTCAGTCCTTTTAAGGCAATTTATCTTCGACGAAAATTGGTGATGATTCTGTTTCTGTTTTATAACCTTAAATTCAATAAACCATGCTGGCACATTCGTTTTAATTATCGATTATTACGGATGGCGGGAGGTGTACAGTACTGGTTCTACCCAGGAAAAGTGGGTGGTCTGCCTTCAACATAAAAAATGACATAAAACATCATACAAACAAACAAACAGGACATAAATGGCAAAATAAACACTTTAGACTAAGGTAGTCCCATGTCAGCATAATTATTACTTCTAATTAGTACATAAAGTATAAGGGAGTGTCTTACATTAAAAATTGTTTCGATTTATTGCGACTGTTATGTGGTTTTATACTCTGTTAATTCCATTAAGTGCCTTAGCCATTTATGGTGAAATTGTCATAATTCACTACCGGCGTTTAAAACCGCATAACGCGATTCATGGAATTTGCTATTTACTACCGGCGTTTAACACCGCTTAAACGCCGAAAAATGCGAAGGAGTTATTATTAACGTTATGTTCCCTTTGCTGTAGTACCAACAATAACGCGCCTTTAGAAAAGAGTGTGCAAATACAATGTAAGTATTGTACCACAAATGTATTGTTACCTTTAGTGCGGTTCAAAAACCGTGTTACCTTTGGTGCAGCAGTTGTTACCTTAAGTGCAGACATATTTGTTACCTTTTGTCACAGAAGTGTCGCCTTAAGGTCAGCTTGTTACATTTAGTGCAGTTGTTACCTTTAGGGTATCAACACACGGGGTTGACCATTTGCTTGTTTAAAAAAAATCCATAGTTTGTATAGCCCGGCTGAATATGTCCATGACACATTTTCCATTGTATTACTGCACAGTATTAGATCCTCAGATATGGGCTCAGAAACTTTCAGGCATAACACAATCTGTGTGAAATCATAAACTTTTCCCATTATTTTCACCAGGAGCAAAACAAGAGAAACTATCTGAACATTTAAGGGAATAAACAAGAACCTTATAACACATTTCTATTTTCAAACGCAGTACGTTCTTACCATTGATTTCAAAGTGTTTAGTGAGACAGGAAGGAACTTCTGTATACCGTATACCGTATTGACTGCTCAACGTGTTGCTGTCAGTTCTCTTTAAACCTTCATTTGCATTTGCAGGCATTTATTTATACGAGCTTCTATGTCCAACTTAACTTACGCTATCACTCATAGTTATAAGACAAAGTATCCAGAGTCTGACCTAGAACATACCAGTGAGATGCAGACCTATATGTACACAATAATAGTTTTTGTGTCTGATATTGTAGGTCTGATATGGGTTTGAAAGTTTTGGCTGATATGCATCAGATATTGTAGGGCTGATATTCAAGAGTCTGAATATTGTAAGTCTTATGCGCGTCTAATACTGTTATTCCAGTAAGTCTGATTTTGCATGTCTGATCAGAGTTGGTCATAGCAGAGTGCAATTTATTGTTGGGTCTGATAGTTCAAGGTATATTATATGGAAACCTATTTTCCTACATTAATGCCTACTTAAATGGACAGTTATATACAATTTACAGGCTCCAATTATAGTTTCTACAAAAATAAAATTGAAAAATGTGTGCAAATTCACATTCGGTCACTGGAAAATAACAAAACTGATATGGTCTATTTTTACCAGCAAGTGTTACTTCCCTTGGCAATATGTGTCGATATCTCAAAATGGAAAATGTCGCAATATTTTGATGATTTCTGAGCAATTTTGTGTTGAAAATATCAAAACCCACTACAACCTGTGTTCTAAACCAGAAATTGTGTATAATCGGTACTATGCATATTTTCCTTAAGGTCGGAATCTACAGTTTTCTTTGAAATTCAGACTATTTTCAGACATGTACACTAATTACGTTAAATAACTTGAATTCTATTTTTCAAAACTAACAAACATGCCCTATTCCTGAAAGACCATATAATTTCCTCTCAAAATATAGCAAATACATTGCTAGAAAGCAACAAAGTCAGTTTCTCTGCCTACAAAAACAATTCATTTACCCCACCCACTTAGCACTCAAAAAAAAGGAAAACATGACATTTATAGAGACACGGCAGCATATACCTGTCCCTTATTTGAGATATAACACATCCATAATTGAATGACAAACACTCCAAATTGTCATAAAAATGCTAATTCTACATACCATATCCGGCTTTTTTTTCGTAATCTTATGTCGAATGGAGAGATGAAGGAATTGATCAAATAAAGCTACCATTTACAACATAGCCACCAGTTACTAGTTTCTGTTTACAGCCTCTATACCGGTCACAGTACAAAAACTTTATCTACACCAAAATTAACTATTATGTCATACTAAGTCAAAAACACCACATTTGTGGATTTCTTTTTTATTGTCTAGCCTGTACATTGCTTTTAATCTCTTAGATTTCTGTTTTATAAGAAATTCCCCATGGACATTCATTCGAAACTAAGGAGTCTCCCCTTTTAAGGGCAAAAATATTTTTTCAAATTTTTATTTGTTACTTTTAAATCACTTATTCCAGTTATTTCGAGCATTTTGATACGTCAGCTGTGCCAATCCGATGGACTTTAGGCATTTCAGAGCTTCTTAAACTTGGCACTATAATTCCTGAAAAGTTACATATTTGCTATAAACAATATACTGCCCTGCTTTAGCAACATTCATGCCCAGTGCAGAATATATTCAACTTTGTGTCATGCCCATCTTGCCAGCTATTCCACCAACTTTTTGCCATATGGCAAACACATAAATATTTCAAAGGAAGACCATAAAAACATCAAACGGGTACTTGATACAGTATTTTCAGGAGAAATGTTGGGTCGCATTTCCAAACTCTACACAACAAACAAGTGTGAACATTTAAACAGTCGAGTGTTTACGTATGCACCAAAAACCATGGAACACGCAAGTCTGCCCAATTGTTAGCTAAAAAGGCTAGATTGAAATATGCGATGGCAGACACTTTCACAATGCACATGGCTCAACGCGATCGGTTGAGTAAGTATCGCACACAGCTGTCGGAAACAGTCCAATACAAGCACAACCGTTATATATCCCGCAAACGACGAAGTAACAGAAAACGTTTAAACACTAATCTTTATGAAACTGTAACATCTAACAATCATGAACATAACTATGGACTAAATCCAAATATTTAAAATTTAAACATGCCTTTGTTTTAACATATCAACATAATAATTACCCATTCTCATAGAAGGCACGGCCTATAGCCACGGTGACCATTACAAATGCCTTCATTTCTACAGACTGACCGCTGATTATTTACTAAACAAGTTTCCAAACTTAAATGCTTAAAATTAATGCAAAGTGTTTGGTGACACCTATGTGACACATGCAGAGGGCTGGGTAACTGTTCACATTCTGATGATATGTAGAACATCAGCCTATGAACAGTTACCCATTTTCGGTGACCACGAAAAGTAACGCGGATAACACCATATCCATCTTTGGTTTTGCTGCCACCCCAAATATGACATGAATCGGTGATTACGAAGTTTTTTAATTTAAACTCGAAATTGAATATTTCCATTTCAGTTAAAATTGTAGAGAAAATAATAGACATAACGGTCACTGCAGCTATGGTTATGCAGACTGCAAATTAAAAATAAAGTAAAAAATGAAATGGTATGCACAAAAGCATCCAGATAGTCTTAGTGCAGAATGAACTGAAAAGTAGGTAGCATACCAGACATGGCTCAAACCTACACTACCAGACTTATTATACCAGACATTAACTAAGAACTTACTTACACTATCATATCACAACTTTAAATAGTTACGACTCAGATCAGACCAACGATATTTTGAATGCTGGAGGCACATCCAATATTTAAGGTCTGACATGAGTCTGATATAAAAGGTCTGATATGAGTGTCTGACATGGGTCTGATATGAGTGTATCTAGTAGTGTAGGTCTGACATGGGTCTGATAGTGTGGGTCTGACATGGGTCTCATAGTGTAGGTCTGATATCAGTCTGATATTGTATGGGCAATATATGCACATTGAATGTCAGACAGACTCATTCCAATTCTATCCGAAATATCAAACTCAATTCAGACTTTCACTATTTGATGCATGTCAGACAGACCTACACTTTCAGACTCATGTCAGACCTACAATTACATCAAACTTACGCTATCACTCATAGTTATAAGACTTAAAGTATCCAGAGTTTGACCTAGAACATACCAGTGAGATGCAGACCTATATGTACACAATAATAGTTTTTGTGTCTGATATTGTAGGTCTGATATGGGTCTGAAAGTTTTGGCTGATATGCATCAGATATTGTAGGGCTGATATTCAAGAGTCTGAATATTGTAAGTCTGATGCGCGTCTAATACTGTTATTCCAGTAAGTCTTATTTTGCATGTCTGATCAGAGTTGGTCATAGCAGAGTGCAATTTATTGTTGGGTCTGATAGTTCAAGGTATATTATATGGAAACCTATTCTCCTACATTAATGCCTACTTAAATGAACAGTTATATACAATTTACAGGCTCCAATTATAGTTTCTACAAAAATAAAATTGAAAAATGTGTGCAAATTCACATTCGGTCACTGGAAAATAACAAAACTGATATGGTCTATTTTTACCAGCAAGTGTTACTTCCCTTGGCAATATGTGTCGATATCTCAAAATGGAAAATGTCGCAATATTTTGATGATTTCTGAGCAATTTTGTGTTGAAAATATCAAAACCCACTACAACCTGTGTTCTAAACCAGAAATTGTGTATAATCGGTACTATGCATATTTTCCTTAAGGTCGGAATCTACAGTTTTCTTTGAAATTCAGACTATTTTCAGACATGTACACTAATTACGTTAAATAACTTGAATTCTATTTTTCAAAACTAACAAACATGCCCTATTCCTGAAAGACCATATAATTTCCTCTCAAAATATAGCAAATACATTGCTAGAAAGCAACAAAGTCAGTTTCTCTGCCTACAAAAACAATTCATTTACCCCACCCACTTAGCACTCAAAAAAAAGGAAAACATGACATTTATAGAGACACGGCAGCATATACCTGTCCCTTATTTGAGATATAACACATCCATAATTGAATGACAAACACTCCAAATTGTCATAAAAATGCTAATTCTACATACCTTATCCGGCTTTTTTTTCGTAATCTTATGTCGAATGGAGAGATGAAGGAATTGATCAAATAAAGCTACCATTTACAACATAGCCACCAGTTACTAGTTTCTGTTTACAGCCTCTATACCGGTCACAGTACAAAAACTTTATTTACACCAAAATTAACTATTATGTCATACTAAGTCAAAAACACCACATTTGTGGATTTCTTTTTTATTGTCTAGCCTGTACATTGCTTTTAATCTCTTAGATTTCTGTTTTATAAGAATTCCCCATGGTCATTCATTCGAAACTAAGGAGTCTCCCCTTTTAAGGGCAAAAATATTTTTTCAAATTTTTATTTGTTACTTTTAAATCACTTATTCCAGTTATTTCGAGCATTTTGATACGTCAGCTGTGCCAATCCGATGGACTTTAGGCATTTCAGAGCTTCTTAAACTTGGCACTATAATTCCTGAAAAGTTACATATTTGCTATAAACAATATATTGCCCTGCTTTAGCAACATTCATGCCCAGTGCAGAATATATTCAACTTTGTGTCATGCCCATCTTGCCAGCTATTCCACCAACTTTTTGCCATATGGCAAACACATAAATATTTCAAAGGAAGACCATAAAAACATCAAACGGGTACTTGATACAGTATTTTCAGGAGAAATGTTGGGTCGCATTTCCAAACTCTACACAACAAACAAGTGTGAACATTTAAATAGTCGAGTGTTTACGTATGCACCAAAAACCATGGAACACGCAAGTCTGCCCAATTGTTAGCTAAAAAGGCTAGATTGAAATATGCGATGGCAGACACTTTCACAATGCACATGGCTCAACGCGATCGGTTGAGTAAGTATCGCACACAGCTGTCGGAAACAGTCCAATACAAGCACAACCGTTATATATCCCACAAACGACGAAGTAACAGAAAACGTTTAAACACTAATCTTTATGAAACTGTAACATCTAACAATCATGAACATAACTATGGACTAAATCCAAATATTTAAAATTTAAACATGCCTTTGTTTTAACATATCAACATAATAATTACCCATTCTCATAGAAGGCACGGCCTATAGCCACGGTGACCATTACAAATGCCTTCATTTCTACAGACTGACCGCTGATTATTTACTAAACAAGTTTCCAAACTTAAATGCTTAAAATTAATGCAAAGTGTTTGGTGACACCTATGTGACACATGCAGAGGGCTGGGTAACTGTTCACATTCTGATGATATGTAGAACATCAGCCTATGAACAGTTACCCATTTTCGGTGACCACGAAAAGTAACGCGGATAACACCATATCCATCTTTGGTTTTGCTGCCACCCCAAATATGACATGAATCGGTGATTACGAAGTTTTTTAATTTAAACTCGAAATTGAATATTTCCATTTCAGTTAAAATTGTAGAGAAAATAATAGACATAACGGTCACTGCAGCTATGGTTATGCAGACTGCAAATTAAAAATAAAGTAAAAAATGAAATGGTATGCACAAAAGCATCCAGATAGTCTTAGTGCAGAATGAACTGAAAAGTAGGTAGCATACCAGACATGGCTCAAACCTACACTACCAGACTTATTATACCAGACATTAACTAAGAACTTACTTACACTATCATATCACAACTTTAAATAGTTACGACTCAGATCAGACCAACGATATTTTGAATGCTGGAGGCACATCCAATATTTAAGGTCTGACATGAGTCTGATATAAAAGGTCTGATATGAGTGTCTGACATGGGTCTGATATGAGTGTATCTAGTAGTGTAGGTCTGACATGGGTCTGATAGTGTGGGTCTGACATGGGTCTCATAGTGTAGGTCTGATATCAGTCTGATATTGTATGGGCAATATATGCACATTGAATGTCAGACAGACTCATTCCAATTCTATCCGAAATATCAAACTCAATTCAGACTTTCACTATTTGATGCATGTCAGACAGACCTACACTTTCAGACTCATGTCAGACCTACAATTACATCAAACTTACGCTATCACTCATAGTTATAAGACTTAAAGTATCCAGAGTTTGACCTAGAACATACCAGTGAGATGCAGACCTATATGTACACAATAATAGTTTTTGTGTCTGATATTGTAGGTCTGATATGGGTCTGAAAGTTTTGGCTGATATGCATCAGATATTGTAGGGCTGATATTCAAGAGTCTGAATATTGTAAGTCTGATGCGCGTCTAATACTGTTATTCCAGTAAGTCTTATTTTGCATGTCTGATCAGAGTTGGTCATAGCAGAGTGCAATTTATTGTTGGGTCTGATAGTTCAAGGTATATTATATGGAAACCTATTCTCCTACATTAATGCCTACTTAAATGAACAGTTATATACAATTTACAGGCTCCAATTATAGTTTCTACAAAAATAAAATTGAAAAATGTGTGCAAATTCACATTCGGTCACTGGAAAATAACAAAACTGATATGGTCTATTTTTACCAGCAAGTGTTACTTCCCTTGGCAAT
>JAWPHD010022424.1:0-25127 GCA_037043455.1 Cyrtodaria siliqua | reverse complement strand
CTTATCATATGGCCTTGTATCACCCAGCAGTTTCAATTTGCAGATCCATTAGCAGTTTTGGACTTATGCTTCAGACAAGAATATCAAGTATAAAACTAGATTTTGATCAGAACCTGATCAAACGGGCTTTGCTGTCTTAATGACGTCATGACATCACAACTGTCAGAGTTGTCGAAGATGAAGACACTGATTGATTTATCACAAAAAATAACTTCGAACATGCAATCAGTGGAAAAAAAGAATTTCTGAATATTTTGACGTCACTGACGTCATGACGTCATGACGTCATAACGTCGGAATACTGTATGACGTTCTTGCAAAACCGGACCCTGAACTCTACAATCTGTGAACATTTTATTCAAATCCGATAATAAGTAGAGAAGATAAAGACAAAACAAGAGTTCATTTATGACGTCACTGGCGGCCATCTTTGATTACGACATGACAACATTCCACATTATAGCACAACTAGACTTTGATATCTACAAACTGTGAAAGTGTTATCAAACTCCGATGATAAATGAAGGAGATATGGCGATTACAAGATTTCTTAAATGACGTCATTGGCGGCCATTTTGGATGACGTCATGACGTTAAAACTGTCAGCGTCGACTGAGACAATGGCATTGATGGATTATACAGTAAAACAACTTCAAAAATTTAATCAGTGAAATAAACGGATTTTCATAACATTATGACGTCACTGACGTCAAGACGTTATTACCTAGAGACACGTTTTTACATTCTTGCACAACTAGACCCTAAACTCTACAATCTGTGAACGTTTCTTACAAATCCGACTATAAATATTTGAGATCTAGCGCTAACAAAATGTGTAACATGACGTCACTGGCTGCCATCTTAGATGACGTCATGATAGTTTTCGACATTTTTGCACTACTCATCCTAATTCTCTACAAGCTTTGAAAGTTGCATCAAAATCCGATCATAAATGCAGGAGATATAGCGATTACAAGATTTCTTAAATGACGTCATTGACGGCCATTTTGAATGACGTCATGACGTTTAAACTGTCAGCGTCGACTAAAACAATGACACTGATGGATTTTATAGTTAAAAAAAATGAAAAATGCAATTACTGAAAAAACAAAACTTTTCATAACATTGTGACGTCACTGACGTCAAGACGTTATTACACAGAGACATGCTTATACTTTCTTCCACAACTAGACCCTGAACCCTACAATATGTGAAAGTTTCATTCAAATCAGACTATAAATATTTGAGATCTCGCGATAACACCATTTTATCTGATGACGTCACTGGCGGCCATCTTGGATGACGTCATCACCCCAAAAGCTTCGGGACACTATTCCAGCCTGAGCTCTATCACTGTGTAAAATTTAGAGATGTGCCACCAGTCTAACTATGAAAAGTGGCGGTGAGAAGAAAAAGAATAAAAGAACTAGATTTTGATCAGAACCTGATCAAACATGGGCTTTCCATGTCAGGCTTAACATGTAAAATCATACTCAATGACGTCATGACGTCACAATGGTTAGTGATGATAAAGACATTGATCTTCATTGATTTACTGTAAAACTGACGGAGAAAAGTTAGAAAGGGAACGCCCTCTCTCAGCAACACCATCTCACACCGACAAAGTAACCCGAAATCCCTCCCCCCCCCCCCCCCCCACCTCCTCCATCCGCAGCACTGACCTACAAGGAAAAAAAAAAAAAAAAAAAAAATGAAATTTACGAGAAATCGTTCAAAAGCGCTGGAAAAACATAAAAGTTTTACTGCGCAGCTTTTGTCATTTCAGTGGAAAAAGCTGCGCACGGAGTTAAAAAAAAAAAAAAAAAAAAATCTTCCTTGGACACTGTGTTTGTTGGTGACGTCAGGTAAACAAGTGTGTCACATAACACAACACATGATCAACCTAAACAGTCTTACCATCCGCAGTATGATGTTGCACAACAAGCGATAAAGCCAAAAAAGTTAACCATCCGCCGTACGATCTTACGCAACAAGTGATAACGAGAAACACTTATAACAAGAATTTCCATTTTTAAACAGTTATATAGGAAAAAACGTAAAATCATACTGAATGACGTCATGACGGCACAATGATTGGTGACGTTAAAGACAATGACCGTGATTGATTTACAGGCAAAACTGGTCGAAAAATACAATTTGCACCAAAATGACCTTTTATGACTTAAGACGTCACAGGCCGACGTCGCATTTAATGACGTCTTGACGTCATTTTATGTTCTTGCACAACTAGACCCTAAACTGTACCAGCTGCGAAAGTTTCATTCAAATCCGACCATAAATGTTTGAGATCTAGCGCTAACAAGATTTTTATCATGACGTCACTGGTGGCCATCTTGGATGACGTCATGACCCCAAAAGCTTCGGGACACTATTCCAGATTGAGCTCTACCATTGTGTAAAATTGTAAGGCCCTACGACCAGTATTACTATGAAAAGTGGCTGACAGAAGAAGAAAAGAATAATAATAAGAATAAACAGAACGAAAACAAAAGGTCTTTCCACTGAAAGGTGGAAAGCCCTAATAAACAGAACGAACACAAAAGGTCTTTCCACTGAAAAGTGGAAAGCCCTAATTAACAAGATTTCCTTTATGACGTCACTGGTGGCCATCTTTGATGACGACATAACAAACTTCGACGTAACTGCACAACCAGACGTTGAATGTAGAGTTCCTGTGAAAGTTTTATCAAGATCCGATCATAAATGAAGGAGATATAGCGATTACAATATTTCTATAATGACGTCATTGGCGGCCATTTTGGATGACGTCATAACATTAAACTACTAACGGTATGTTGATTTTGCAGTAAAACAACTTAAAAAATGCAATCGGTAAAGAAAACGGATTTTTAATAACATTGTTACGTCACTGACGTCAAGACGTTATAATATAGAGACACGTTTTGATCTTTGCATAACTAGACCTCCTCAACTGTACAAGCTGTAAAAGTTTAATTCAAATCCAACTATAAATGTTTGAGATCTTGCAATTACAAGATTTTTATCATGACGTCACTGGCGTCCATCTTTGATGACGTCATGACCATTTTTGACATTCATCCACAACTCAACCTAATTCCCTGTAGGCTGTGAAAGTTGCATCAAAATCCGATAATAAATGCAGGAGATATAGCGATTACAAGATTTCGTAAATGACGTCATTGGCGGCCATTTTGGATAACGTCATGACGTTAAAACTGTCAGCGTCTATTTAAACAATGACATTGATAGATTTTGCATTAAAATACCTCAATATATATGCAATCAGTAAAAAAAACGGATTTTTCATAATATTATGACTTCACTGACGTCAGGACGTTATTATATAGAGACACGTTTTTACATTCATGCACAACTAGACCCTGAACTCTACAATCTGTGAAAGGTTCATTCAAATCCGACTATAAATGTTGGAGATCTTGCGCTAACAAGATTTGTATCATGACGTCAGTGGCGGCCATCTTGGATGACGTCATGACAATTTTTGACATTCTTTCAAAACAAAACCTATTTCCCTGTAAGCTGTGAAAGTTGCATCAAAATCCGATCATAAATGAAGGAGATATAGCGATTACAAGATTTCTTAAATGACGTAATTGGCGGCCATTTTGAATGACGTCATGACGTTAAAACTGTCAGAGTCGATTGGAACAATAACACTGATGGATGTTGCACTAAAAAAACAGGAAAAATGCAATCATTGAAAAAAAAGGAATTTTCGTAACATTGTGACGTCACTGACGTCAAGACGTTATTACATAGAGACACGTTTTTACATTCAAGCACAACTAGACCCTGAACCCTACAATCTGTGAAAGTTTCATTCAAATCCGTCTATAAATGTTTGAGATCTAGCGCGAACAAGATTTGTCTGATGACGTCACTGGCGGCCATCTTGGATGACGTCATGACCCCAAAAGCTTCGGGACACTATTCCAGACTGAGCTCTATCCCTGTGTAAAATTTAGAGGCCGTGCGACCAGTCGTACTATAAAAAGTGCTGGGGAGAAGAAGAAGAAGAAAAAGAATAATAATAACTAGATGTTGATCAGAGACCTGATCAAACGGGCTTTCCTGTCATGACGTCACAACTGTCAGTGTTGTCGAAGATGAAGACATTAATTCATTTATCACGAAAATAACTTCCAAAAAATGCAATCAGTGAAAAAACGATTTTCTGAATATTTTGACGTCACTGACGTCATGACGTCATGACGTCGGTATACCGTATGACGTTCTTGCACAACCGGACCCGGAACTCTACAATCTGTGAAAGTTTTATTCAAATCCGATAATAGATAGAGAAGATACAGACAAAACAATAGTTCATATATGACGTCACTGGCGGCCATCTTTGATGACGACATGACAACATTCCACATTATAGCACAACTAGACGTTGATATCTACAAACTGAGAAAGTTTTAACAAACTCCGATGATAAATGAAGGAGATATGGCGAATACAATATTTCTTAAATGACGTCATTGGCGGCACTTTTGGATGACGTCATGACGTTAAAACTGTCAGCGTCGACTGAAACAATGACATTGATGGATTATACAGTAAAACAACTTCAAAAATGTAATCAGTGAAAAAAACGGGTTTTCATAACATTATGACGTCACTGACGTCAAGACGTTATTTCATAGAGACACGTTTTTACATTCTTGCACAACTAGACCCTGAACTCTACAATATTTGAAAGTTTCATTCAAATCCAGCCATACGTCTTTGAGATCTAGCGATAACAAGATTTTCATCATGACGTCACTGGCGGCCATCTTTGATGACGTCATGACAATTTTAGACATTCTTGCACAACTCAACCGTATTCCATATAGGCTGTGAAAGTTATCTCAAAATCCGATAATAAATGCAGGAGATATAGAGATTACAATATTTCTTAAATGATGTCATTGGCGGCCATTTTGGATGACGTCATGACGTTAAAACTGTCAGCGTCGACTAAGATAATGACACTGATGGATTTTCCGATAAAATTCCTTACAAAATGCATTTAATGAAAAAAATCGGATTTTTCATAACTTTGTGACGTCACTGACGTCAACACTTTGTAACATCATGACCCCAAAAGCTTCGGGACACTATTCCAGACTGAGCTCTATCACTGTGTAAAATATGAAGGCCGTGCGACCAGTCTTACTATGAAAAGTGATGGGGAGAAGAAGAATAAGAAGAAGAATAAGAACTAGATTTTGATCAGAACCTGATCAAACGGGCTTTCCTGTCTAAATGAAGTCAAATGAGTTGTCAAAGATGAAGACACTGATTGATTTATCACGAAAATAACTTCGAACATGCAATCAGTTAAAAAACCGAATTTCTGAATATTTTGACGTCACTGACGCCATGACGTCATGACGTCGCGATACCATGTGACGTTCTTGCACAACCGGACCCTGAACTCTACAATCTGTGAAAGTTTTATTCAAATCCGATAATAAATAGAGAATATATAGACAAAACAAGATTTCTTAAATGACGTCATTGGCGGCCATTTTGGATGACGTCATGACGTTAAAAATGTCAGCGTCGACTGAGACAATGACATTGATGGATTATTCAGTAAAACAACTTCAAAAATGGAACAGTGAAAAAACGGATATTCATAACATTATGACGTCACAGACGTCAAGACGTTACTACATAGAGACACGTTTTTACATTTTTGTACAACTAGAGCCTGAAACCTACAATCTGTGAAAGTTTCATTCAAATCGGACTATAAATGTTTGAAATCTAGAGATAACAAGATTTGTTTGATGACGTCACTGGCGGCCATCTTGGATGACGTCATGATAATTTTTGACATTGTGGTACAACCCAACATACTTCCCTAGAGGCTGTGAAAGTTGCATCAAAATCCGATCATAAATAAAGGAGATATAGCGATTACAAGATTTCTTAAATGACGTCATTGGCGGCCATTTTGAATGACGTCATGACGTTAGAACTGTCAGCGTCGACTAAAATGATGACACTGACGGATTTTACAATAAAATTCCTTAAAAACTACAATTAATGAAAAAAACGGATTTTTCATAACATTGTGACGTCACTGACGTCATAAGATTATGACGTAGAGACACATTTTGACATTCACGCACAACTAGACCCTAAACTCGACAATCTGTAAAAGATTCCTTTAAATCCGACGGTAAATGTTTGAGATCTAGCGCGAACAAGATTTGTATCATGACGTCACTGGCGGCCATCTAGGATGACGTCATTATAATTTTTGACATTTTTGCACAACCCAACCTAATTCCATACAGGCTGTGAAAATTGCGTCAAAATCCGATCATAAATGAAGGAGATATAGCGATTACAAGATTTCTTAAATGACGTCATTGGCGGCCATTTTGAATGACGTCATGACGTGAAAACTGTCAGCGTCGACTGAAACAATGACACTGATGGATTTTACAGTAAAAAAAACATGAAAAATGCAATCACTGAAAAAAAGGACTTTTCATAACATTGTGACGTCACTGACGTCAAGACGTTATGATATAGAGACACGTTTTTACGTTCTTGCACAACTAGACCCTCAACCCTACAATCTGTGAAAGTTTCATTTAAATCTGACTATAAATGTTTGAGATCTAGTGATAACAAGATTTGACGGATGACGTCACTGGCGGCCATCTTGAATGACGTCATGACCCCAAAAGCTTCGGGACACTATTCCAGACTGAGCTCTATCACTGTGTAAAATTTAGAGGCCGTGCGACCAGTCTTACTATGAAAAGTGCTGGGGAGAAGAATAATAATAACTAGATTTTGATCAGAAACCTGATCAAACGGGCTTTCCATGTCATGTATAATCATTGAATGTGTATGGCGGTTCCGTACTATTTGCTAGACTGTTTACTGCGTATTAATGCATTGTCGCTACTGGAGGGTGTTTCGGTGGAACGCAATAGTGCCGTGTAAAACGCCCAGCGTTCCTTTAAAACGCCCAGCGCACCTTTAAAAAAGCACACCGCGCCCAAAAGTGCTGTGAAGACAGCCCATTGAACATAATTGACAGGCTCCATGAATTTGAGAGAGAAAACCCCCATCAATTAAGCCAGTCAAATTACAGGTGTCAAGTGTCAGATGCAACCTTTTGTCAATATTGAGTGACATGTTGTTGTTTATTTCCTGTTGCTACATGATTTCATGCCAAATGCGATTGAACAAGGAGTTCACCGAGGTGCATTCGCACTTTAGGCATATTAAAGGGACTGGAGACATTTTGAAAAAATACTAATGTGTACCAATACGCGTTAAACTATTATAATGTGTTTTAGTTGCATTTAATTTAAACGAGCGAACAACATAACATAATTTATTGTCCTGAATGTAAAATTGCGTATTCATAGGTGCGACTTGAAACATATGTATTATATTGTCATTGTACATGATCGATGTATATGTCTGGCTTTGCACGTATGTGACATACTGGTTGGGAGTGCCCTCCGCTTTTAAAGGGACACGCGGCAATCTCGAATTATGCATCAATCATCAAAACTAGCACCTGTATTTATAAAGCAACTGTTATTGTGACTTTGAATCATTCAACTGATGCTTTCGTTTAAGGAACACATGGCAAGTATGTCCATCATTAAAATAAGCAATATAATCAATAATAATTTTGACTTTAAAACTTCCTGCATTGAATATATTATTGGTGCACTATAAATCAAACGTTAGTAAAATGCGAAACCAGTTTGGTTGATACTATCAGTACACTTATTATTAATGATTGAACAAATGCAGGTTATGATATGTGAAAAACTAACGGGCCGCCGTTAAAATATCAAGATTGCAGTACATCCCTTTAACACATCATATGCGGATCTATCACCGACGAGCATTACAGGGATACATACGGCAATCATGGGGTTTGTATCAAGCCTAAAACATAGCACCTCGATTAATTTGGTTAAACACGTCTTGTATATTCAAATACAAGTGTGAGTTTTCAATTAATATGCTATAACAATTTGAACACTTTGAACCAATAAGTAATAGTATTAATTACAAAATTCAAGATTGCCGTGTGCCCCTTTAAGATTGAACACAAACAACTTCAAAGAAAGATGAGACAGGGGGATGAATTGTCCTTTAACTGTCCACATGGAACAAAGGTATGCAGCTCTAATGCGCAAGGTCTTATCCATCCACTGAATTTTCCGGGCCTTCGTGATGTTTTACTGGACATTGACGGTCTGGCTGTGTCTTGCGGCGTATACATGCAACTCAGTTATACACTAATGCAGGACACGAAGTCTGTATCAGCTCCTTTAATGTTGAAAAATACAAACGTTGGCTTTTACTTTCACGTGCGGGTATCAATATTACATCGGGGCATATACGGCGCCAGCAATTTCCGAGGAAAGATAAGATGAGGAGGGATAATGTTTCTATCTATCAGACACGCCTCCGCCATGAAGCGAATCCCTCGGGGAGTAGAGGTCTGCAGCTTTAAGCGCAGTGACTTACCCCACTGAACTTTCCTGTTTCACTGAACATTGAAGGTCTGGCTATATATTGCGGCGTGTACATGCCAACTCTTCTTCCCTTCATAGTTATACACTAATGCAGGACACGAACTTGCTATCAGCTCCTTTAATGCTGAAAAGCAAAAATGTGTGCTTTTACTCGTACTTGCGGGTACTCTTATATCGGGGCATTTACTGCGACAGCAACCTCAGAGGGAAGATGAGACAAGAGATGTTGATTCCTATCAGACACGACTACGCCAGGGAACGAACCCACTCGGGATAGAGGTCTGCAGCTTTAAGCGCAGTGATTTACCCCCCACTGAACTCTCTAGCTGTTTCATTGAACATGGAAGCTCTGATTATTTCTTGCGACGAACAGATACAACTCTTGTTTTCTTCATAGTTATTCACGAATCCGGTACACGAAGTTTTGATCAGCTTCTTATATGTTGAAAAGTAAAATTGTTTGCTTTTACTCTCAATTGCGGGTATCAATCTTATATTGGGGCATATACTGCGCCAGCAACCTCAGAGGGAAGATGAGACGAGCGATGCTGTTACCTATCAGACACGTCTACGCCAGGGAACGAACCACTCGGGGTAGAGGTTTGCAGCTTTAAAGCGCTATGACTTACCCATATGAACTCTCCTGTTTCATTGAACGTGAAATGTCTAGCTATTATTTGCGCGGCGTATAGATGCGACGCTTAATTCCCTCAAAGTTATACACTAATCCAGTACACGAAGATCCAGTACACGAAGTTTGTATCAGCTCCTTTAATGTTGAAAAATAAAAATGTTAGCTTTTAAACTCATATCTTACATCGAGTAATATATTGCACCAGAAACCCCAGAGGGAACACTCGGGGTAAAGGTCTGCAGCCTTAAAGCGCAGTGACTTACCACACTGCAATCTCCTGTTACATTGAACATTGAAGGTCTGGCTATGGCCTTGTGGTGTATACATGCCAACTATTCCCTTCTTCATAGTTATACACTAATCCGCTACACGGAGTTTGCATCAGCTCCTTTAATGTTGATAATGTGTACACTCTTATACGTATATCAAAATGATATCGAAGCACATACAGCGCCAGCAACCTCAGAGAGAAAATGAGGCGAGAGATAATGTTTCCTATCAGACACGCCTCAGCCATGGGTCAAACCCACTCGGGGGTAGAGGTCTGCCGCTTTAAAGCGCAGTGACTTACCACACTGCAATCTCCTGTTACATTGAACATTGAAGGTCTAGCTATGGCCTTGTGGTGTATACATGCCAACTATTCCCTTCTTCATAGTTATACACTAATCCACTACACGAAGTTTGCATCAGCTCCTTTAATGTTGAGAATTTTTACACCCATATACGGGTATCAATCTTATATCGAGGCACATACAGCGCCAGCAACCTCAGAGAGAAAATGAGGCGACGGGTAATGTTTCCTATCAGAAACACCTCCGCCAGGGATCGAACAGGGATTGTGGTATATACATGCCAACTATTCTCTCCTTCATACACTAATCAAGTGCACAAAGTCTGTATCAGCTCCTTTAATGTTGAAAAAAAAAGCGCAGTGACTTAGCCACTGAACTTTACAGGCTGTTGTGATGATGCTTGACACGAAGTTTGTAATGTTGACAAATAAACATATATTCTTTTCAATGTTATTTAGTTATTCATGAGAGGATGACATGACGTTTGCTTTTAGAAATGCCACCGCAGGGCAATGTTCTGCAGCTCTAACCCGCAAGATCGCAATGCTTTATCCATCGATCAGTCAACCAACCGAAGCCTCTGTGATCTGTCAGTGAGTGAATGTCTGGGCAGCAATCAAACACAGATGATAAAGGATGAAGTTTCCTCACCATAATTTGCTCCAATGCGTGCGTGCGTGCGTGCGTGCGTGAATTAAATTGAATTGAATTGAATTGAATAAGAATTAAATTGAATTGAATGTTGTTTTACGGCTCAACAACACAGCATACGTTATTAAAGGGACACTGCCCGTATTATAAATAAGTAGGCCGATTTTAGTAATATAGTCAAGGAGCTTGAAAAAATAAAGTTTTATTGATCGGATGTCATTAAAGCGGTCCCACCGTATTTACCTTTTCTACTGATCACGTGACAGTATTTAGCGCATTCGCTTTTGTACATAGTATGTATTGCACAATATCATCTGTCGGCTTAGCTCAGTTGGTTAAGCAGTTGGCCCTAACAAGCCTATGTTATTACCGGCAAGTGTAATTGTTAGATAGGGCTGCGAGTTCAAACCTGGAAAAAGGTACTTATTTTTTTGTACTTTTTTTAAATTCTGTCAAACAATCTTGTTTTTATTTGGTAAATATTCAATAATGGTACGTGTTTAATGTTTGTCAACGTACTTATTTCGTGTTTTATTAACTAAAAGTTACGGACATTGTCCCTTTAAAGGTCTTTAAAGGAAAAAGAAGAAGAAAAAAAGAAAACAGAACAACTTTTACAACATTATTATTGTTGAATCTATATCGAAACCTTATGTTAGTGTATTCACGATTTAATACACACATCAACTGTGCAATATATTTTCTGTATCAATTTTATAAACATAATGTATTTAGCCAAAGTTACGATCTTACGATTTTGATCAGAACCTGATCAAACGGGCTTTACAAATTGGATGACGTCATGACGTCACTACGATCGGTGATGTGGCTATTTTGGGTGACGTCATGTTGTTAAAACTGTCAGCGTTGACTGAGACAATGACACCTAATGATATCATAGTAAAACAACTTCAAAAATGTAATCGGTGAAAAAAACGGATTTCATAACATTATGACGTCACTGACGTCAAGACGTTGTTAAATAGAGACACGTTTTTACATTTATGCACAACTAGACCCTGAACTCTACAATCTGTGACAGTTTCATTCAAATCCGACTATAAATATTTGAGATCTAGCGCTAACAAAATTTGTATCATGACGTCATTGGCGGCCATCTTGGATGACGTCATGGCAATGTTCGACATTCTTGCACAACCCAACCTAGTTCCCTACAGGCCGTGAAAGTTGCATCAAAATCCGATCATAAATGAAGGAGATATAGCGATTAAAATATTTCTATAATGACGTCATTGGCGGCCATTTTGGATGACGTCATAACATTAAAACTACTAACGTTATGTTGATTTTGCAGTAAAACAACTTAAAAAATGCAAATAGTAAAGAAAACGGATTTTTAATAACATTGTAACGTCACTGACGTCCTGACGTTATAACATAGAGACACGTTTTGATTTTTTTGCATAACTAGACCCTAGACTCTACAAGCTGTGCAAGTTTAATTCAAATCCAACTATAAATGGTTGAGATCTAGCACTTACAAGAGTTTTATCTTGACGTCACTGGCGTCCATCTTTGATGACGTCATGACCATTTTTGACATTCATCCACAACTCAACCTAATTCCCTGCAGGCTGTGAAAGTTGCATCAAAATCCGATAATAAATGCAGGACATATAGCGATTACAAGATTTCTTAAATGACGTCATTGACGGCCATTTTGGATAAGTCATGACGTTAAGACTGTCAGCGTCTATTCAAACAATGATATTGATAAATTTTGCATTAAAATACCTCAATATATGCAATCAGTAAAAAAAACAGATTTTTCATAATATTATGACGTCACTGACGTTAGGACGTTATTATATAGAGAAACGTTTTTACATTCATGCACAACTAGATCCTGAATTCTACAATCTGTGAAAGTTTCATTCAAATCCGACTATAAATGTTTGAGATCTAGCGCTAACAAAATTAGTATCATGATGTCACTGGCGGCCATCTTGGATGACGTCATGACAATTTTTGACATTCATGCACAACTCATTCTAATTCCCTACAGGCTTTGAAAGTTGCACCAAAATCCGATCATAATTGAAGAAGATATAGCGATTACAATATTTCTAAAATGACGTCATTGACGGCCATTTTGAATGACGTCATGACGTTGAAACTGTCAGCGTCGACTGAAAGAATGACACTGATGGATTTTACAGTAAAAAAACATGAAAAACGCAATCACTGAAAAAAATGAATTTTCTCAACATTGTGACGTCACTGACGTCAAGACGTTATTATATAGGGACACGTTTTTACATTCTTGCACAACTAGACCCTGAACCATACAATCTGTGAAAGTTTCATTCAAATCCGACTATAAATGTTTGAGATCTAGCGCTAACAAGATTTGTCTGATGACGTCACTGTCGGCCATCTTGGATGACGTCATGACCCCAAAAGCTTCGGGACACTATTCCAGCCTGAGTTCTATCATTGTGTAAAATTTAGAGGCCGTGCGACCAGTCGTACTATGAAAAGTGCTGGGGAGAAGAAGAATAAGAACTAGATTTTGATCAGAAACCTGATCAAACGGGCTTTCCTGATTTTAATGACGTCATGGCGTCACAACTGTCAGAGTTGTCTAAGTTGATGAAACTGATTGATATATCAAGAAAATAACTTCGAAAATGCGACCAGTAAAAAAATTGATTTTCTGAATATTTTGACGTCACTGACGTCATGACGTCGGGATACCGTATGACATATGTGCACAACCAGATCCCGTACTCTACAATCTGTCAAAGTTTTGTTGAAATCCGATCATAAATAGAGAAGATATAGTCTTAACAATATTTCCTTTATGACGTCACTGGTGGCCATCTTTGATGACGACATAACAGACTTCGACATTATTGCACAACCAGACGTTGAATGTAGAGTTCCTGTGAAAGTTTTATCAAGATCCGATCATAAATGAAGGAGATATAGCGATTACAATATTTCTATAATGACGTCATTGGCGGCCATTTTGGATGACGTCATAACATTAAAACTAATAACGTTGACTGAAACAATGACAATGATTGATTTTGCAGTAAAACAACTTCAAAAATGCGATTAGTGAAAAAAAACGGTTTTAATAACATTGTGACGTCACTGACGTCAAGACGTTAATTGATAGGGACACGTGTTAACGTTCTTGCACAACTAGACCCTGTACTCTATAATCTGTAAAGGTTTCATTCAAATTGGACTATAGATATTTGAGATCTAGCGCTAACAATATTTGTATCATGACGTCACTGGCTGCCATCTTAAATGACGTCATGACAATTTCTGACGTTCATGCACAACTCATTTTAATTACCTACAGGCTTTGAAAGTTGCATCAAAATCTGATCATAAATGAAGGAGATATAGCGATTACAAGATTTGTTAAATGACGTCATTGACGGCCATTTTGAATGACGTCATGACGTTAAAACTGTCAGCGTCGACTGAAACATTGACACTGATGGATTTTACAGTAAAAAAACATGAACAATGCAATCTCTGAAAAAAAAAGAATTTTTATATTATTGTGACGTCACTGACGTCAAGACGTTATTACATAGAGACACGTTTTTACGTTCTTGCACAGCTAGACTCTGAACTCTACAATCTGTGAAAGTTTCATTCAAATCCGACTATTAATGTTTGAGATCTAGCGCTAACAAAAATTGTATCATGACGTCTCTGGCGGCCATCTTGGATGACGTCATGACAACATTTGACATTCTTGCACAACTCAACCTAATTCCCTACAGGCTGTGAAAGTTGCATCAAAATCCGATCATAAATGAAGGAGATATAGCAATTACAATATTTCTTAAATGACGTCATTGGCGGCCATTTTGAATGACGTCATGACGTTAAAACTGTCAGCGTCGACTGAAAGAATGACACTGATGGATTTTACAGTAAAAAAACATGAAAAACGCAATCACTGAAAAAAATGAATTTTCTCAACATTGTGACGTCACTGACGTCAAGACGTTATTATATAGGGACACGTTTTTACATTCCTGCACAACTAGACCCTGAACCCTACAATCTGTGAAAGTTTCAATCAAATCCCATCGTAAATGCATGAGATAAAGCGATAACAAGATTTGCCAACAAACGCCAGTGGCGGCCATCTTGGATGACGTCATGATCCCAAAAGTTTCGGGACACTAAGTCAGTTTGAGCTATATCAATGTGTAAAATTTAGAGGCCGTGCGACCAGTCTTACTATGAAAAGTGCTGGGGAGAAGAAGAGGAAAAAGAATAAGAATAAACAGAACGAAAACAATAGGTTTTCCACTGAAAAGTGGAAAGCCCTAAATAAACAGAACGAAAACAAAAGGTCTTTCCACTGAAAGGTGGAAAGCCCTAATAATAATAAGAATAAACAGAACGAAAACAAAAGGTCTTTCCACTGAAAGGTGGAAAGCCCTAATAAGAATAAACAGAACGAAAACAAGAGGTCTTTCCACTGAAAGGTGGAAAGCCCTAATAAGCAGAAAAACGCAATAAGGGTTTCTACATCAATGTGGTAAGTCCGTACTAGATTTTGATCAGAACCTGATCAAACATGGGCTTTCCATGTCAGGCTTAACATGTAAAATCATACTCAATGACGTCATGACGTCACAATGGTTAGTGATGATAAAGACATTGATCTTGATTGATTTACTGTAAAACTGACGGAGAAAGGTTAGAAAGGGAACGCCCTCTCTCAGCAACACCATCTCACACCGACAAAGTAACCCGAAATCTCCCGCCCCCCACCTCCTCCAGCCGCAGCACTGACCTAAAAGAAAAAAAAAAAAAAAAAAAAAAAAGAAAAGAAATTTACGAGAAATCGTTAATAAATAGGAAAAAACATGCAAGTTTTACTGCGCATCTTTTGTCCAGCTAAAAAGGTGCGCGGTGGACTTAAAAAAAAAAAAAAAAAAAAAAAAAATCTTCCTTAGACACTGTGTTTGTTGGTGACGTCAGGTAAACAACTGTGTCACATAACACAACACGTGATCAACCTAAACATTCTTACCATCCGCAGTATGATGTTGCACAACAAGCGATAAAGCCGAAAAAGTAAACCATCCGCAGTATGATCTTACGCAACAAGTGATAACGAGAAACACTTATAACAAGAATTTCCATTTTTAAACAGTTATATAGGAAAATACGTAAAATCATACTGGATGACGTCATGACGTCACACTGATCGGTGACGTTAAAGACAATGACCGTGATTGATTTACAGGCAAAACTGGTCGAAACATACAATTTGCACCAAAATGACCTTTTATGACTTACGACGTCACCGGCCGACGTCACATTTAATGACGTCTTGACGTCATTTTATGTTCTTGCACAACTAGACCCTGAACTGTACCAGCTGCGAATGTTTCATTCAAATCCGACCATAAATGTTTGAGATCTAGCGCTAACAAGATATTTATCATGACGTCACTGGCGGCCATCTTTGATGACGTCATGACCCCAAAAGCTTCGGGACACTATTCCAGACTGAGCTCTATCACTGTGTTGAATTTAGAGGCCGTGCGACAAGTCGTACTATGAAAAGTGCTGGGGAGAAGAATAATAATAATAAGAAGAATAAACAGAACGAAAACAAGAGGTCTTTCCACTGAAAGGTGGAAAGCCCTAATAAGCAGAAAAACGCAATAAGGTTAGAAAGGGAACGCCCTCTCTCAGCAACACCATCTCACACCGACAAAGTAACCCGAAATCTCCCCCCCCCCCCACCTCCTCCAGCCGCAGCACTGACCTAAAAGAAAAAAAAAAAAAAAAAAAAAGAAAAGAAATTTACGAGAAATCGTTAATAAATAGGAAAAAACATGCAAGTTTTACTGCGCATCTTTTGTCCAGCTAAAAAGGTGCGCGGTGGACTTAAAAAAAAAAAAATAAAAAAAAAAAAAAAAATCTTCCTTAGACACTGTGTTTGTTGGTGACGTCAGGTAAACAACTGTGTCACATAACACAACACGTGATCAACCTAAACATTCTTACCATCCGCAGTATGATGTTGCACAACAAGCGATAAAGCCGAAAAAGTAAACCATCCGCAGTATGATCTTACGCAACAAGTGATAACGAGAAACACTTATAACAAGAATTTCCATTTTTAAACAGTTATATAGGAAAATACGTAAAATCATACTGGATGACGTCATGACGTCACACTGATCGGTGACGTTAAAGACAATGACCGTGATTGATTTACAGGCAAAACTGGTCGAAACATACAATTTGCACCAAAATGACCTTTTATGACTTACGACGTCACCGGCCGACGTCACATTTAATGACGTCTTGACGTCATTTTATGTTCTTGCACAACTAGACCCTGAACTGTACCAGCTGCGAATGTTTCATTCAAATCCGACCATAAATGTTTGAGATCTAGCGCTAACAAGATATTTATCATGACGTCACTGGCGGCCATCTTTGATGACGTCATGACCCCAAAAGCTTCGGGACACTATTCCAGACTGAGCTCTATCACTGTGTTGAATTTAGAGGCCGTGCGACAAGTCGTACTATGAAAAGTGCTGGGGAGAAGAATAATAATAATAACTAGATTTTGATCAGAACCTGATCAAACGGGCTTTCCTGTCTTAATGACGTCATGACGTCACAACTGTCGTAGTTGTCGAAGATGAAAACACTGATTAATTTATCACGAAAATAGCTTCGAACATGCAATCTGTGAAAAAAACGAATTTCTGAATATTTTGACGTCACTGACGTCATGACGTCATGACGTCGGGATACTGTAAGACGTTTTTGCACAACCGGATCCTGAACTCTACAATCTGTGAAAGTTTTATTCAAATCCGATAATAAATAGAGAAGATATAGACAAAACAATAGTTCATTTATGACGTCACTGGCGGCCATCTTTGATGACGACATGACAACATTCCACATTATAGTACAACTAGACGTTGATATCTACAAACTGAGAACGTTTTATCAAACTCCGATGATAAATGAAGGAGATATGGCGAATAGAATATTTCTTAAATGACGTCATTGGCGGCCATTTTGGATGACGTCATGACGTTAAAACTGTCATCGTCGACTGAGACAATGACATTGATGGATTATACAGTAAAACAACTTCAAAAATGCAATCAGTGAAAAAAAAGGATTTTCATAACATTATGACGTCACTGACGTCAAGAAGTTATTACCTAGTGACAGGTTTTTACATTCTTACACAACTAGACCCTGAACTCTATAAGCTGTGAAAGTTTCATTGAAATCCGACTATAAATGTTTAGATCTAGCGCTAACAAAATTTGTATCGTGACGTCACTGGCGGCCATCGTGGATGACGTCATGACAATTTTTGACATTCTTGCACAACATGTCCTAATACCCTACAGGCTGTGAAAGTTGCATCAAAATCCGATCATAAATGAAGGAGATATAGCGATTACAATATTTCTTAAATGACGTCATTGGCGGCCATTTTGGATGACGTCATGACGTTAAAACTGTCAGCGTCGACTGAGACAATGATACTAATGCGTTTTACAGCAAAACAACTTCAAAAATGCAATCAGTGAAGAAAACGGATTTTTAAATAACATTGTGACGTCACTGACGTCAATACGTTATTATATAGATACACGTTTTCACGTTCTTGCACAACTAGACCCTGCACCTTACAATCTGTGAAAGTTTCATTTAAATCCGACTATAAATGTTTGAGATCTAGCGATAACAAGATTTGTCTGATGACGTCACTGGCGGCCATCTTGAATGACGTCATGACCCCAAAAGCTTCGGGACACTATTCCAGAATGAGCTCTACCATTGTGTAAAATTGTAAGGCCCTGCGACCAGTATTACTATGAAAAGTGGCTGACAGAAGAAGAAGAAGAAGAAGAAGAAAAGAATAATAATAAGAAGAAACAGAACGAAAACAAAAGGTCTTTCCACTGAAAAGTGGAAAGCCCTAATAAGAATAAACAGAACGAAAACAAGAGGTCTTTCCACTGAAAGGTGGAAAGCCCTAATAAGCAGAAAAACGCAATAAGGTTAGAAAGGGAACGCCCTCTCTCAGCAACACCATCTCACACCGACAAAGTAACCCGAAATCTCCCCCCCCCCACCTCCTCCAGCCGCAGCACTGACCTAAAAGAAAAAAAAAAAAAAAAAAAAAAAAGAAAAGAAATTTACGAGAAATCGTTAATAAATAGGAAAAAACATGCAAGTTTTACTGCGCATCTTTTGTCCAGCTAAAAAGGTGCGCGGTGGACTTAAAAAAAAAAAAAAAAAAAAAAAAAATCTTCCTTAGACACTGTGTTTGTTGGTGACGTCAGGTAAACAACTGTGTCACATAACACAACACGTGATCAACCTAAACATTCTTACCATCCGCAGTATGATGTTGCACAACAAGCGATAAAGCCGAAAAAGTAAACCATCCGCAGTATGATCTTACGCAACAAGTGATAACGAGAAACACTTATAACAAGAATTTCCATTTTTAAACAGTTATATAGGAAAATACGTAAAATCATACTGGATGACGTCATGACGTCACACTGATCGGTGACGTTAAAGACAATGACCGTGATTGATTTACAGGCAAAACTGGTCGAAACATACAATTTGCACCAAAATGACCTTTTATGACTTACGACGTCACCGGCCGACGTCACATTTAATGACGTCTTGACGTCATTTTATGTTCTTGCACAACTAGACCCTGAACTGTACCAGCTGCGAATGTTTCATTCAAATCCGACCATAAATGTTTGAGATCTAGCGCTAACAAGATATTTATCATGACGTCACTGGCGGCCATCTTTGATGACGTCATGACCCCAAAAGCTTCGGGACACTATTCCAGACTGAGCTCTATCACTGTGTTGAATTTAGAGGCCGTGGTTAGAAATAAGGTTAGAAAGGGAACGCCCTCTCTCAGCAACACCATCTCACACCGACAAAGTAACCCGAAATCTCCCCCCCCCCCCCCACCTCCTCCAGCCGCAGCACTGACCTAAAAGAAAAAAAAAAAAAAAAAAAAAAAAGAAAAGAAATTTACGAGAAATCGTTAATAAATAGGAAAAAACATGCAAGTTTTACTGCGCATCTTTTGTCCAGCTAAAAAGGTGCGCGGTGGACTTAAAAAAAAAAAAAAAAAAAAAAAAAATCTTCCTTAGACACTGTGTTTGTTGGTGACGTCAGGTAAACAACTGTGTCACATAACACAACACGTGATCAACCTAAACATTCTTACCATCCGCAGTATGATGTTGCACAACAAGCGATAAAGCCGAAAAAGTAAACCATCCGCAGTATGATCTTACGCAACAAGTGATAACGAGAAACACTTATAACAAGAATTTCCATTTTTAAACAGTTATATAGGAAAATACGTAAAATCATACTGGATGACGTCATGACGTCACACTGATCGGTGACGTTAAAGACAATGACCGTGATTGATTTACAGGCAAAACTGGTCGAAACATACAATTTGCACCAAAATGACCTTTTATGACTTACGACGTCACCGGCCGACGTCACATTTAATGACGTCTTGACGTCATTTTATGTTCTTGCACAACTAGACCCTGAACTGTACCAGCTGCGAATGTTTCATTCAAATCCGACCATAAATGTTTGAGATCTAGCGCTAACAAGATATTTATCATGACGTCACTGGCGGCCATCTTTGATGACGTCATGACCCCAAAAGCTTCGGGACACTATTCCAGACTGAGCTCTATCACTGTGTTGAATTTAGAGGCCGTGCGACAAGTCGTACTATGAAAAGTGCTGGGGAGAAGAATAATAATAATAATAAGAATAAACAGAACGAAAACAAGAGGTCTTTCCACTGAAAGGTGGAAAGCCCTAATAAGCAGAAAAACGCAATAAGGTTAGAAAGGGAACGCCCTCTCTCAGCAACACCATCTCACACCGACAAAGTAACCCGAAATCTCCCCCCCCCCACCTCCTCCAGCCGCAGCACTGACCTAAAAGAAAAAAAAAAAAAAAAAAAAAAAAGAAAAGAAATTTACGAGAAATCGTTAATAAATAGGAAAAAACATGCAAGTTTTACTGCGCATCTTTTGTCCAGCTAAAAAGGTGCGCGGTGGACTTAAAAAAAAAAAAAAAAAAAAAAAATCTTCCTTAGACACTGTGTTTGTTGGTGACGTCAGGTAAACAACTGTGTCACATAACACAACACGTGATCAACCTAAACATTCTTACCATCCGCAGTATGATGTTGCACAACAAGCGATAAAGCCGAAAAAGTAAACCATCCGCAGTATGATCTTACGCAACAAGTGATAACGAGAAACACTTATAACAAGAATTTCCATTTTTAAACAGTTATATAGGAAAATACGTAAAATCATACTGGATGACGTCATGACGTCACACTGATCGGTGACGTTAAAGACAATGACCGTGATTGATTTACAGGCAAAACTGGTCGAAACATACAATTTGCACCAAAATGACCTTTTATGACTTACGACGTCACCGGCCGACGTCACATTTAATGACGTCTTGACGTCATTTTATGTTCTTGCACAACTAGACCCTGAACTGTACCAGCTGCGAATGTTTCATTCAAATCCGACCATAAATGTTTGAGATCTAGCGCTAACAAGATATTTATCATGACGTCACTGGCGGCCATCTTTGATGACGTCATGACCCCAAAAGCTTCGGGACACTATTCCAGACTGAGCTCTATCACTGTGTTGAATTTAGAGGCCGTGCGACAAGTCGTACTATGAAAAGTGCTGGGGAGAAGAATAATAATAATAAGAAGAATAAACAGAACGAAAACAAGAGGTCTTTCCACTGAAAGGTGGAAAGCCCTAATAAGCAGAAAAACGCAATAAGGTTAGAAAGGGAACGCCCTCTCTCAGCAACACCATCTCACACCGACAAAGTAACCCGAAATCTCCCCCCCCCCACCTCCTCCAGCCGCAGCACTGACCTAAAAGAAAAAAAAAAAAAAAAAAAAAAAAGAAAAGAAATTTACGAGAAATCGTTAATAAATAGGAAAAAACATGCAAGTTTTACTGCGCATCTTTTGTCCAGCTAAAAAGGTGCGCGGTGGACTTAAAAAAAAAAAAAAAAAAAAAAAAAATCTTCCTTAGACACTGTGTTTGTTGGTGACGTCAGGTAAACAACTGTGTCACATAACACAACACGTGATCAACCTAAACATTCTTACCATCCGCAGTATGATGTTGCACAACAAGCGATAAAGCCGAAAAAGTAAACCATCCGCAGTATGATCTTACGCAACAAGTGATAACGAGAAACACTTATAACAAGAATTTCCATTTTTAAACAGTTATATAGGAAAATACGTAAAATCATACTGGATGACGTCATGACGTCACACTGATCGGTGACGTTAAAGACAATGACCGTGATTGATTTACAGGCAAAACTGGTCGAAACATACAATTTGCACCAAAATGACCTTTTATGACTTACGACGTCACCGGCCGACGTCACATTTAATGACGTCTTGACGTCATTTTATGTTCTTGCACAACTAGACCCTGAACTGTACCAGCTGCGAATGTTTCATTCAAATCCGACCATAAATGTTTGAGATCTAGCGCTACAAGATATTTATCATGACGTCACTGGCGGCCATCTTTGATGACGTCATGACCCCAAAAGCTTCGGGACACTATTCCAGACTGAGCTCTATCACTGTGTTGAATTTAGAGGCCGTGCGACAAGTCGTACTATGAAAAGTGCTGGGGAGAAGAATAATAATAATAAGAAGAATAAACAGAACGAAAACAAGAGGTCTTTCCACTGAAAGGTGGAAAGCCCTAATAAGCAGAAAAACGCAATAAGGTTAGAAAGGGAACGCCCTCTCTCAGCAACACCATCTCACACCGACAAAGTAACCCGAAATCTCCCCCCCCCCACCTCCTCCAGCCGCAGCACTGACCTAAAAGAAAAAAAAAAAAAAAAAAAAAGAAAAGAAATTTACGAGAAATCGTTAATAAATAGGAAAAAACATGCAAGTTTTACTGCGCATCTTTTGTCCAGCTAAAAAGGTGCGCGGTGGACTTAAAAAAAAAAAAAAAAAAAAAAAAAAAACAAATCTTCCTTAGACACTGTGTTTGTTGGTGACGTCAGGTAAACAACTGTGTCACATAACACAACACGTGATCAACCTAAACATTCTTACCATCCGCAGTATGATGTTGCACAACAAGCGATAAAGCCGAAAAAGTAAACCATCCGCAGTATGATCTTACGCAACAAGTGATAACGAGAAACACTTATAACAAGAATTTCCATTTTTAAACAGTTATATAGGAAAATACGTAAAATCATACTGGATGACGTCATGACGTCACACTGATCGGTGACGTTAAAGACAATGACCGTGATTGATTTACAGGCAAAACTGGTCGAAACATACAATTTGCACCAAAATGACCTTTTATGACTTACGACGTCACCGGCCGACGTCACATTTAATGACGTCTTGACGTCATTTTATGTTCTTGCACAACTAGACCCTGAACTGTACCAGCTGCGAATGTTTCATTCAAATCCGACCATAAATGTTTGAGATCTAGCGCTAACAAGATATTTATCATGACGTCACTGGCGGCCATCTTTGATGACGTCATGACCCCAAAAGCTTCGGGACACTATTCCAGACTGAGCTCTATCACTGTGTTGAATTTAGAGGCCGTGGTTAGAAATAAGGTTAGAAAGGGAACGCCCTCTCTCAGCAACACCATCTCACACCGACAAAGTAACCCGAAATCTCCCCCCCCCACCTCCTCCAGCCGCAGCACTGACCTAAAAGAAAAAAAAAAAAAAAAAAAAAAAAGAAAAGAAATTTACGAGAAATCGTTAATAAATAGGAAAAAACATGCAAGTTTTACTGCGCATCTTTTGTCCAGCTAAAAAGGTGCGCGGTGGACTTAAAAAAAAAAAAAAAAAATAAAAAATCTTCCTTAGACACTGTGTTTGTTGGTGACGTCAGGTAAACAACTGTGTCACATAACACAACACGTGATCAACCTAAACATTCTTACCATCCGCAGTATGATGTTGCACAACAAGCGATAAAGCCGAAAAAGTAAACCATCCGCAGTATGATCTTACGCAACAAGTGATAACGAGAAACACTTATAACAAGAATTTCCATTTTTAAACAGTTATATAGGAAAATACGTAAAATCATACTGGATGACGTCATGACGTCACACTGATCGGTGACGTTAAAGACAATGACCGTGATTGATTTACAGGCAAAACTGGTCGAAACATACAATTTGCACCAAAATGACCTTTTATGACTTACGACGTCACCGGCCGACGTCACATTTAATGACGTCTTGACGTCATTTTATGTTCTTGCACAACTAGACCCTGAACTGTACCAGCTGCGAATGTTTCATTCAAATCCGACCATAAATGTTTGAGATCTAGCGCTAACAAGATATTTATCATGACGTCACTGGCGGCCATCTTTGATGACGTCATGACCCCAAAAGCTTCGGGACACTATTCCAGACTGAGCTCTATCACTGTGTTGAATTTAGAGGCCGTGCGACAAGTCGTACTATGAAAAGTGCTGGGGAGAAGAATAATAATAATAATAAGAATAAACAGAACGAAAACAAGAGGTCTTTCCACTGAAAGGTGGAAAGCCCTAATAAGCAGAAAAACGCAATAAGGTTAGAAAGGGAACGCCCTCTCTCAGCAACACCATCTCACACCGACAAAGTAACCCGAAATCTCCCCCCCCCACCTCCTCCAGCCGCAGCACTGACCTAAAAGAAAAAAAAAAAAAAAAAAAAAAAAGAAAAGAAATTTACGAGAAATCGTTAATAAATAGGAACAAACATGCAAGTTTTACTGCGCATCTTTTGTCCAGCTAAAAAGGTGCGCGGTGGACTATAAAAAAAAAAAAAAAAAAAAAAAAAATCTTCCTTAGACACTGTGTTTGTTGGTGACGTCAGGTAAACAACTGTGTCACATAACACAACACGTGATCAACCTAAACATTCTTACCATCCGCAGTATGATGTTGCACAACAAGCGATAAAGCCGAAAAAGTAAACCATCCGCAGTATGATCTTACGCAACAAGTGATAACGAGAAACACTTATAACAAGAATTTCCATTTTTAAACAGTTATATAGGAAATACGTAAAATCATACTGGATGACGTCATGACGTCACACTGATCGGTGACGTTAAAGACAATGACCGTGATTGATTTACAGGCAAAACTGGTCGAAACATACAATTTGCACCAAAATGACCTTTTATGACTTACGACGTCACCGGCCGACGTCACATTTAATGACGTCTTGACGTCATTTTATGTTCTTGCACAACTAGACCCTGAACTGTACCAGCTGCGAATGTTTCATTCAAATCCGACCATAAATGTTTGAGATCTAGCGCTAACAAGATATTTATCATGACGTCACTGGCGGCCATCTTGGATTTCACATCAACATGAATTTTTGCTAGGATCCACTACATTTCATGGGCAACATTTCTGTAAAGTTTCATGAATATCCATCCAGTAGTTTCAGAGGAGTAGTCGCTACAAATAAAAGTTTACGGATGGACAGACGGACGGACGGACGGACAGACGGACGACAGACGCCGCACCATGGCATAAGCTCTGCTGATCTCTGATCAGTAGAGCTAAAAACTACC
>JAWPHD010022423.1:0-25134 GCA_037043455.1 Cyrtodaria siliqua | reverse complement strand
GTAAGAACTGAATATATATGTGTAAGAACTGAATATATATGCGTAAGAACTGAATATATATGTGTAAGAACTGAATATATATGCGTTAGAACTGAATATATGCGTAAGAACTGAATATATATGCGTATGAACGGAATATATATTTGTAAGAACTGAATATATATGTGTAAGAACTGAATATATATGTGTAAGAACTGAATATATATGTGTAAGAACTGAACATATATATGTAAGAACGGAATATATATGCGTAAGAACGGAATATATATGTGTAAGAATGGAATATATATGCCTAAGAACTGAATATATATGCGTAAGAATGGAATATATATGCGTAAGAACGGAATATATATGCATAAGAACTGAATATATATGCGTTAGAACTGAATATATATGCCTAAGAACTGAATATATATGCGTAAGAACGGAATATATATGCGTAAGAACGGAATATATATGCGTAAGAACGGAATATATATGCGTAAGAACGGAATATATATGCTTAAGAACGGAATATATATGTGTAAGAACTGAATATATATGCGTAAGAACGGAATATATATGCGTATGAACGGAATATATATGCGTAAGAACTGAATATATATGCGTAAGAACTGAATATATATGTGTAAGAACTGAATATATATGTGTAAGAACTGAATATATATGCGTAAAAACTGAAAATATATGCGTAAGAACTGAATATATGCGTAAGAACGGAATATATATGCGTAAGAACGGAATATATATTTGTAAGAACTGAATATATATGTGTAAGAACTGAATATATATGCGTAATAACTGAATATATATGTATATATATGTGTAAGAACTGAATATATATGCGTAAGAACGGAATATATATGCCTAAGAACTGAATATATATGCGTAAGAACGGAATATATATTTGTAAGAACTGAATATATATGTGTAAGAACTGAATATATATGTGTAAGAACTGAATATATATGTGTAAGAACTGAATATATATGTGTAAGAACTGATCATATATGTGTAAGAACGGAATATATATCCGTAAGAACGGAATATATATGCGTAAGAACGGAATATATATGCTTAAGAACGGAATATATATGTGTAAGAACTGAATATATATGCGTAAGAAAGGAATATATATGCGTAAGAATGGAATATATATGCGTAAGAACTGAATAAGAACTGAATATAAATGTGTAAGAACTGAATATATATTTGTAAGAACTGAATATATATGTGTAAGAACTGAATATATATGCGCAAGAACTGAATATATATGTGTAAGAACTGAATATATATGCGTTAGAACTGAATATATGTGTAAGAACTGAATATATATGCGTAAGAACGGAATATATATTTGTAAGAACTGAATATATATGTGTAAGAACTGAATATATATGTGTAAGAACTGAATATATATGTGTAAGAACTGAATATATATGCGTAAGAACGGAATATATATGCCTAAGAACTGAATATATATGCGTAAGAACGGAATATATATGCGTAAGAACGGAATATATATGCGTAAGAACGGAATATATATGCCTAAGAACGGAATATATATGCTTAAGAACGGAATATATATGTGTAAGAACTGAATATATATGCGTAAGAACGGAATATATATGCGTAAGAACGGAATATATATGCGTAAGAACTGAATATATATGTGTAAGAACTGAATATATATGTGTAAGAACTGAATATATATGCGTAAAACCTGAAAATATATGCGTAAGAACTGATTATATGCGTAAGAACGGAATATATATGCGTAAGAATGGAATATATATGTGTAAGAACTGAATATATTATGTGTAAGAACTGAATATATATGTGTAAGAATGGAATATATATGTGTAAGAACTGAATATATTATGTGTAAGAACTGAATATATATGTGTAAGAACGGAATATATATGTGTAAGAACTGAATATATATGCGTAAGAACTGAATATATATGTGTAAGAACTGAATATATATGCGTTAGAACTGAATATATGCGTAAGAAATGAATACATATGCGTAAGAACGGAATATATATTTGTAAGAACTGAATATATATGTGTAACAACTGAAAATATATGCGTAAGAACTGAATATATGCGTAAGAACGGAATATATATGCGTAACAATGGAATAAATATGCGTAAGAACTGACTATATACGTGTAAGAACTGAATATATATGTGTAAGAACTGAATATATATGCGTAAGAACGGAATATATATGCCTAAGAACTGAATATATATGCGTAAGAACGGAATATATATGCGTAAGAACGGAATATATATGCGTAAGAACTGAATATATATGTGTAACAACTGAATATATATGTGTAAGAACTGAATATATATGTGTAAGAACTGAATATATATGTGTAAGAACTGAATATATATGTGTAAAAACGGAATATATATGCGTAAGAACGGAATATATATGTGTAAGAACTGAATATATATGTGTAAGAACTGAATATATATCTGAAAGAACTGAATATATATGTGTAAGAACTGAATATATATGTGTAAGAACTGAATATATATGCGTAAGAACTGAATATATATGTATATATATGTGTAAGAACTGAATATATATGCGTAAGAACGGAATATATATGCCTAAGAACTGAATATATATGCGTAAGAACGGAATATATATGCGTAAGAAAGGAATATATATGCGTAAGAATGGAATATATATACGTAAGAACTGAATAAGAACTGAATATAAATGTGTAAGAAATGAATATATATTTGTAAGAACTAAATATATATGTGTAAGAACTGAATATATATGCGTAAGAACTGAATATATATGTGTAAGAACTGAATATATATGCGTTAGAACTGAATATATGCGTAAGAACTGGATATATATGCGTAAGAACGGAATATATATTTGTAAGAACTGAATATATATGTGTAAGAACTGAATATATATGTGTAAGAAACGAATATATATGTGTAAGAACTGAATATATATGTGTAAGAACTGAACATATATGTGTAAGAACGGAATATATATGCGTAAGAACGGAATATATATGTGTAAGAACGGAATATATATGCCTAAGAACTGAATATATATGCGTAAGAATGGAATATATATGCGTAAGAACGGAATATATATGCATAAGAAATGAATATATATGAGTAAGAACTGAATATATATGCCTAAGAACTGAATATATATGCGTAAGAACGGAATATATATGCGTAAGAACGGAATATATATGCGTAAGAACGGAATATATATGCGTAAGAACGGAATATATATGCTTAAGAACGGAATATATATGTGTAAGAACTGAATATATATGCGTAAGAACGGAATATATATGCGTTAGAACGGAATATATATGCGTAAGAACTGAATATATATGCGTAAGAACTGAATATATATGTGTAAGAACTGAATATATATGTGTAAGAACTGAATATATATGCGTAAAAACTGAAAATATATGCGTAAGAACTGAATATATGCGTAAGAACGGAATATATATGCGTAAGAATGGAATATATATGTGTAAGAACTGAATATATTATGTGTAAGAACTGAATATATATGTGTAAGAACGGAATATATATGTGTAAGAACTGAATATATATGCGTAAGAACTGAATATATATCTGAAAGAACTGAATATATATGTGTAAGAACTGAATATATATGTGTAAGAACTGAATATATATGCGTAATAACTGAATATATATGTATATATATGTGTAAGAACTGAATATATATGCGTAAGAACGGAATATATATGCCTAAGAACTGAATATATATGCGTAAGAACGGAATATATATGCGTAAGAAAGGAATATATATGCGTAAGAACGGAATATATATGCGTAAGAACTGAATAAGAACTGAATATATATGTGTAAGAACTGAATATATATTTGTAAGAACTGAATATATGTGTAAGAACTGAATATATATGCGTAAGAACTGAATATATATGTGTAAGAACTGAATATATATGCGTTAGAACTGAATATATGCGTAAGAACTGAATATATATGCGTAAGAACGGAATATATATTTGTAAGAACTGAATATATATGTGTAAGAACTGAATATATATGTGTAAGAACTGAATATATAAGTGTTAGAAACTGAATATATATGTGTCAGAACTGAACATATATGTGTAAGAACGGAATATATATGCGTAAGAACGGAATATATATGTGTAAGAATGGAATATATATGCCTAAGAACTGAATATATATGCGTAAGAATGGAATATATATGCGTAAGAACGGAATATATATGCATAAGAACTGAATATATATGCGTAAGAACTGAATATATATGTGTAAGAACTGAATATATATGTGTAAGAACTAAATATATATGCGTAAAAACTGAAATATATGCGTAAGAACTGAATATATGCGTAAGAACGGAATATATATGCGTAACAATGGAATATATATGTGTAAGAACTGAATATATTATGTGTTAGAACTGAATATATATGTGTAAGAACGGAATATATATGTGTAAGAACTGAATATATATGCGTAAGAACTAAATATATATCTGAAAGAACTGAATATATATGTGTAAGAACTGAATATATATTTGTAAGAACTGAATATATATGCGTAATAACTGAATATATATGTATATATATGTGTAAGAACTGAATATATATGCGTAAGAACGGAATATATATGCCTAAGAACTGAATATATATGCGTAAGAACGGAATATATATGCGTAAGAAAGGAATATATATGCGTAAGAACGGAATATATATGCGTAAGAACTGAATAAGAACTGAATATATATGTGTAAGAACTGAATATATATGCGTAAGAACTGAATATATATGTGTAAGGACTGAATATATATGCGTTAGAACTGAATATATGCGTAAGAACTGAATATATATGCGTATGAACGGAATATATATTTGTAAGAACTGAATATATATGTGCAAGAACTGAATATATATGTGTAACAACTGAATATATATGTGTAAGAACTGAATATATATGTGTAAGAACTGAACATATATGTGTAAGAACGGAATATATATGCGTAAGAACGGAATATATATGTGTAAGAATGGAATATATATGCCTAAGAACTGAATATATATGCGTAAGAATGGAATATATATGCGTAAGAACGGAATATATATGCATAAGAACTGAATATATATGCGTAAGTACTGAATATATATGCCTAAAAACTGAATATATATGCGTAAGAACGGAATATATATGCGTAAGAACGGAATATATATGTGTAAGAACGGAATATATATGCCTAAAAACTGAATATATATGCGTAAGAATGGAATATATATGCGTAAGAAAGGAATATATATGCATAAGAACTGAATATATATGCGTAAGAACTGAATATATATGCCTAAGAACTGAATATATATGCGTTATAACGGAATATATATGCGTAAGAACGGAATATATATGCGTAAGAACGGAATATATATGCGTAAGAACGGAATATATATGCTTAAGAACGGAATATATATGTGTAAGAACTGAATATATATGCGTACGAACGGAATATATATGCGTAAGAACGGAATATATATGCGTAAGAACTGAATATATATGCGTAAGAACTGAATATATATGTGTAAGAACTGAATATATATGTGTAAGAACTGAATATATATGCGTAAAAACTGAAAATATATGCGTAAGAACTGAATATATGCGTAAGAACGGAATATATATGCGTAAGAATGGAATATATATGTGTAAGAACTGAATATATTATGTGTAAGAACTGAATATATATGTGTAAGAACGGAATATATATGTGTAAGAACTGAATATATATGCTTAAGAAGTGAATATATATCTGAAAGAACTGAATATATATGTGTAAGAACTGAATATATATGTGTAAGAACTGAATATATATGCGTAAGAACGGAATATATATGCGTAAGAAAGGAATATATATGCGTAAGAACGGAATATATATGCGTAAGAACTGAATAAGAACTGAATATATATGTGTAAGAACTGAATATATATTTGTAAGAACTGAATATATATGTGTAAGAACTGAATATATATGCGTAAGAACTGAATATATATGTGTAAGAACTGAATATATATGCGTTAGAACTGAATATATGCGTAAGAACTGAATATATATGCGTATGAACGGAATATATATTTGTAAGAACTGAATATATATGTGTAAGAACTGAATATATATGTGTAAGAACTGAATATATATGTGTAAGAACTGAATATATATGTGTAAGAACTGAACATATATATGTAAGAACGGAATATATATGCGTAAGAACGGAATATATATGTGTAAGAATGGAATATATATGCCTAAGAACTGAATATATATGCGTAAGAATGGAATATATATGCGTAAGAACGGAATATATATGCATAAGAACTGAATATATATGCGTTAGAACTGAATATATATGCCTAAGAACTGAATATATATGCGTAAGAACGGAATATATATGCGTAAGAACGGAATATATATGCGTAAGAACGGAATATATATGCGTAAGAACGGAATATATATGCTTAAGAACGGAATATATATGTGTAAGAACTGAATATATATGCGTAAGAACGGAATATTTATGCGTATGAACGGAATATATATGCGTAAGAACTGAATATATATGCGTAAGAACTGAATATATATGTGTAAGAACTGAATATATATGTGTAAGAACTGAATATATATGCGTAAAAACTGAAAATATATGCGTAAGAACTGAATATATGCGTTAGAACGGAATATATATGCGTAAGAACGGAATATATATTTGTAAGAACTGAATATATATGTGTAAGAACTGAATATATATGCGTAATAACTGAATATATATGTATATATATGTGTAAGAACTGAATATATATGCGTAAGAACGGAATATATATGCCTAAGAACTGAATATATATGCGTAAGAACGGAATATATATTTGTAAGAACTGAATATATATGTGTAAGAACTGAATATATATGTGTAAGAACTGAATATATATGTGTAAGAACTGAATATATATGTGTAAGAACTGATCATATATGTGTAAGAACGGAATATATATGCGTAAGAACGGAATATATATGCGTAAGAACGGAATATATATGCTTAAGAACGGAATATATATGTGTAAGAACTGAATATATATGCGTAAGAAAGGAATATATATGCGTAAGAATGGAATATATATGCGTAAGAACTGAATAAGAACTGAATATAAATGTGTAAGAACTGAATATATATTTGTAAGAACTGAATATATATGTGTAAGAACTGAATATATATGCGCAAGAACTGAATATATATGTGTAAGAACTGAATATATATGCGTTAGAACTGAATATATGCGTAAGAACTGAATATATATGCGTAAGAACGGAATATATATTTGTAAGAACTGAATATATATGTGTAAGAACTGAATATATATGTGTAAGAACTGAATATATATGTGTAAGAACTGAATATATATGCGTAAGAACGGAATATATATGCCTAAGAACTGAATATATATGCGTAAGAACGGAATATATATGCGTAAGAACGGAATATATATGCGTAAGAACGGAATATATATGCGTAAGAACTGAATAAGAACTGAATATAAATGTGTAAGAACTGAATATATATTTGTAAGAACTGAATATATATGTGTAAGAACTGAATATATATGCGCAAGAACTGAATATATATGTGTAAGAACTGAATATATATGCTTTAGAACTGAATATATGCGTAAGAACTGAATATATATGCGTAAGAACGGAATATATATTTGTAAGAACTGAATATATATGTGTAAGAACTGAATATATATGTGTAAGAACTGAATATATATGTGTAAGAACTGAATATATATGTGTAAGAACTGATCATATATGTGTAAGAACGGAATATATATGCGTAAGAACGGAATATATATGCGTAAGAACGGAATATATATGCTTAAGAACGGAATATATATGTGTAAGAACTGAATATATATGCGTAAGAACGGAATATATATGCGTAAGAACGGAATATATATGCGTAAGAACTGAATATATATGCATAAGAACTGAATATATATGTGTAAGAACTGAATATATATGTGTAAGAACTGAATATATATGCGTAAAAACTGAAAATATATGCGTAAGAACTGAATATATGCGTAAGAACGGAATATATATGCGTAAGAATGGAATATATATGCCTAAGAACTGAATATATATGCGTAAGAACGGAATATATATGCGTAAGAACGGAATATATATGCGTAAGAACTGAATATATATGTGTAACAACTGAAAATATATGCGTAAGAACTGAATATATGCGTAAGAACGGAATATATATGCGTAACAATGGAATAAATATGCGTAAGAACTGACTATATACGTGTAAGAACTGAATATATATGTGTAAGAACTGAATATATATGCGTAAGAACGGAATATATATGCCTAAGAACTGAATATATATGCGTAAGAACGGAATATATATGCGTAAGAACGGAATATATATGCGTAAGAACTGAATATATATGTGTAACAACTGAATATATATGTGTAAGAACTGAATATATATGTGTAAGAACTGAATATATATGTGTAAGAACTGAATATATATGTGTAAAAACGGAATATATATGCGTAAGAACGGAATATATATTTGTAAGAACTGAATATATATGTGTAAGAACTGAATATATATCTGAAAGAACTGAATATATATGTGTAAGAACTGAATATATATGTGTAAGAACTGAATAAATATGCGTAAGAACTGAATATATATGTATATATATGTGTAAGAACTGAATATATATGCGTAAGAACGGAATATATATGCCTAAGAACTGAATATATATGCGTAAGAACGGAATATATATGCGTAAGAAAGGAATATATATGCGTAAGAATGGAATATATATACGTAAGAACTGAATAAGAACTGAATATAAATGTGTAAGAAATGAATATATATTTGTAAGAACTAAATATATATGTGTAAGAACTAAATATATATGCGTAAGAACTGAATATATATGTGTAAGAACTGAATATATATGCGTTAGAACTGAATATATGCGTAAGAACTGGATATATATGCGTAAGAACGGAATATATATTTGTAAGAACTGAATATATATGTGTAAGAACTGAATATATATGTGTAAGAAACGAATATATATGTGTAAGAACTGAATATATATGTGTAAGAACTGAACATATATGTGTAAGAACGGAATATATATGCGTAAGAACGGAATATATATGTGTAAGAACGGAATATATATGCCTAAGAACTGAATATATATGCGTAAGAATGGAATATATATGCGTAAGAACGGAATATATATGCATAAGAACTGAATATATATGAGTAAGAACTGAATATATATGCCTAAGAACTGAATATATATGCGTAAGAACGGAATATATATGCGTAAGAACGGAATATATATGCGTAAGAACGGAATATATATGCGTAAGAACGGAATATATATGCTTAAGAACGGAATATATATGTGTAAGAACTGAATATATATGCGTAAGAACCGAATATATATGCGTTAGAACGGAATATATATGCGCAAGAACTGAATATATATGCGTAAGAACTGAATATATATGTGTAAGAACTGAATATATATGTGTAAGAACTGAATATATATGCGTAAAAACTGAAAATATATGCGTAAGAACTGAATATATGCGTAAGAACGGAATATATATGCGTAAGAATGGAATATATATGTGTAAGAACTGAATATATTATGTGTAAGCACTGAATATATATGTGTAAGAACGGAATATATATGTGTAAGAACTGAATATATATGCGTAAGAACTGAATATATATCTGAAAGAACTGAATATATATGTGTAAGAACTGAATATATATGTGTAAGAACTGAATACATATGCGTAATAACTGAATATATATGTATATATATGTGTAAGAACTGAATATATATGCGTAAGAACGGAATATATATGCCTAAGAACTGAATATATATGCGTAAGAACGGAATATATATGCGTAAGAAAGGAATATATATGCGTAAGAACGGAATATATATGCGTAAGAACTGAATAAGAACTGAATATATATGTGTAAGAACTGAATATATATTTGTAAGAACTGAATATATATGTGTAAGAACTGAATATATATGCGTAAGAACTGAATATATATGTGTAAGAACTGAATATATATGCGTTAGAACTGAATATATGCGTAAGAACTGAATATATATGCGTAAGAACGGAATATATATTTGTAAGAACTGAATATATATGTGTAAGAACTGAATATATATGTGTAAGAACTGAATATATAAGTGTTAGAACTGAATATATATGTGTCAGAACTGAACATATATGTGTAAGAACGGAATATATATGCGTAAGAACGGAATATATATGTGTAAGAATGGAATATATATGCCTAAGAACTGAATATATATGCGTAAGAATGGAATATATATGCGTAAGAACGGAATATATATGCATAAGAACTGAATATATATGCGTAAGAACTGAATATATATGTGTAAGAACTGAATATATATGTGTAAGAACTAAATATATATGCGTAAAAACTGAAAATATATGCGTAAGAACTGAATATATGCGTAAGAACGGAATATATATGCGTAACAATGGAATATATATGTGTAAGAACTGAATATATTATGTGTTAGAACTGAATATATATGTGTAAGAACGGAATATATATGTGTAAGAACTGAATATATATGCGTAAGAACTAAATATATATCTGAAAGAACTGAATATATATGTGTAAGAACTGAATATATATTTGTAAGAACTGAATATATATGCGTAATAACTGAATATATATGTATATATATGTGTAAGAACTGAATATATATGCGTAAGAACGGAATATATATGCCTAAGAACTGAATATATATGCGTAAGAACGGAATATATATGCGTAAGAAAGGAATATATATGCGTAAGAACGGAATATATATGCGTAAGAACTGAATAAGAACTGAATATATATGTGTAAGAACTGAATATATATGCGTAAGAACTGAATATATATGTGTAAGGACTGAATATATATGCGTTAGAACTGAATATATGCGTAAGAACTGAATATATATGCGTATGAACGGAATATATATTTGTAAGAACTGAATATATATGTGCAAGAACTGAATATATATGTGTAACAACTGAATATATATGTGTAAGAACTGAATATATATGTGTAAGAACTGAACATATATGTGTAAGAACGGAATATATATGCGTAAGAACGGAATATATATGTGTAAGAATGGAATATATATGCCTAAGAACTGAATATATATGCGTAAGAATGGAATATATATGCGTAAGAACGGAATATATATGCATAAGAACTGAATATATATGCGTAAGTACTGAATATATATGCCTAAAAACTGAATATATATGCGTAAGAACGGAATATATATGCGTAAGAACGGAATATATATGTGTAAGAACGGAATATATATGCCTAAAAACTGAATATATATGCGTAAGAATGGAATATATATGCGTAAGAAAGGAATATATATGCATAAGAACTGAATATATATGCGTAAGAACTGAATATATATGCCTAAGAACTGAATATATATGCGTTATAACGGAATATATATGCGTAAGAACGGAATATATATGCGTAAGAACGGAATATATATGCGTAAGAACGGAATATATATGCTTAAGAACGGAATATATATGTGTAAGAACTGAATATATATGCGTACGAACGGAATATATATGCGTAAGAACGGAATATATATGCGTAAGAACTGAATATATATGCGTAAGAACTGAATATATATGTGTAAGAACTGAATATATATGTGTAAGAACTGAATATATATGCGTAAGAACGGAATATATATGCGTAAGAACTGAATATATGCGTAATACCGGAATATATATGCGTAAGAACGGAATATATATGTGTAAGAACTGAATATATATGTGTAAGAACTGAATATATATATGTAAGAACTGAATATATATGCGTAAGCACTGAATATATAATGCTTAAGAAGTGAATATATATCTGAAAGAACTGAATATATATGTGTAAGAACTGAATATATATGTGTAAGAACTGAATATATATGCGTAAGAACGGAATATATATGCGTAAGAAAGGAATATATATGCGTAAGAACGGAATATATATGCGTAAGAACTGAATAAGAACTGAATATATATGTGTAAGAACTGAATATATATTTGTAAGAACTGAATATATATGTGTAAGAACTGAATATATATGCGTAAGAACTGAATATATATGTGTAAGAACTGAATATATATGCGTTAGAACTGAATATATGCGTAAGAACTGAATATATATGCGTATGAACGGAATATATATTTGTAAGAACTGAATATATATGTGTAAGAACTGAATATATATGTGTAAGAACTGAATATATATGTGTAAGAACTGAATATATATGTGTAAGAACTGAACATATATGTGTAAGAACGGAATATATATGCGTAAGAACGGAATATATATGTGTAAGAATGGAATATATATGCCTAAGAACTGAATATATATGCGTAAGAATGGAATATATATGCGTAAGAACGGAATATATATGCATAAGAACTGAATATATATGCGTTAGAACTGAATATATATGCCTAAGAACTGAATATATATGCGTAAGAACGGAATATATAAGCGTAAGAACGGAATATATATGCGTAAGAACGGAATATATATGCGTAAGAACGGAATATATATGCTTAAGAACGGAATATATATGTGTAAGAACTGAATATATATGCGTAAGAACGGAATATATATGCGTAAGAACGGAATATATATGCGTAAGAACTGAATATATATGCGTAAGAACTGAATATATATGTGTAAGAACTGAATATATATGTGTAAGAACTGAATATATATGCGTAAAAACTGAAAATATATGCGTAAGAACTGAATATATGCGTAAGAACGGAATATATATGCGTAAGAACGGAATATATATTTGTAAGAACTGAATATATATGTGTAAGAACTGAATATATATGCGTAATAACTGAATATATATGTATATATATGTGTAAGAACTGAATATATATGCGTAAGAACGGAATATATATGCCTAAGAACTGAATATATATGCGTAAGAACGGAATATATATTTGTAAGAACTGAATATATATGTGTAAGAACTGAATATATATGTGTAAGAACTGAATATATATGTGTAAAGAACTGAATATATATGTGTAAGAACTGATCATATATGTGTAAGAACGGAATATATATGCGTAAGAACGGAATATATATGCGTAAGAACGGAATATATATGCTTAAGAACGGAATATATATGTGTAAGAACTGAATATATATGCGTAAGAAAGGAATATATATGCGTAAGAATGGAATATATATGCGTAAGAACTGAATAAGAACTGAATATAAATGTGTAAGAACTGAATATATATTTGTAAGAACTGAATATATATGTGTAAGAACTGAATATATATGCGCAAGAACTGAATATATATGTGTAAGAACTGAATATATATGCGTTAGAACTGAATATATGCGTAAGAACTGAATATATATGCGTAAGAACGGAATATATATTTGTAAGAACTGAATATATATGTGTAAGAACTGAATATATATGTGTAAGAACTGAATATATATGTGTAAGAACTGAATATATATGTGTAAGAACTGATCATATATGTGTAAGAACGGAATATATATGCGTAAGAACGGAATATATATGCGTAAGAACGGAATATATATGCTTAAGAACGGAATATATATGTGTAAGAACTGAATATATATGCGTAAGAACGGAATATATATGCGTAAGAACGGAATATATATGCGTAAGAACTGAAAATATATGCATAAGAACTGAATATATATGTGTAAGAACTGAATATATATGTGTAAGAACTGAATATATATGCGTAAAAACTGAAAATATATGCGTAAGAACTGAATATATGCGTAAGAACGGAATATATATGCGTAAGAATGGAATATATATGCCTAAGAACTGAATATATATGCATAAGAACGGAATATATATGCGTAAGAACGGAATATATATGCGTAAGAACTGAATATATATGTGTAACAACTGAAAATATATGCGTAAGAACTGAATATATGCGTAAGAACGGAATATATATGCGTAACAATGGAATATATATGCGTAAGAACTGAATATATACGTGTAAGAACTGAATATATATGTGTAAGAACTGAATATGTATGCGTAAGAACTGAATATATATGTGTAAGAACTGAATATATATGCGTAAGAACGGAATATATATGCGTAAGAACGGAATATATATGCGTAAGAACTGAATATATATGTGTAAGAACTGAATATATATGTGTAAGAACTGAATATATATGTGTAAGAACTGAATATATATGTGTAAGAACTGAATATATATGTGTAAAAACGGAATATATATGCGTAAGAACGGAATATATATGTGTAAGAACTGAATATATATGTGTAAGAACTGAATATATATCTGAAAGAACTGAATATATGTGTAAGAACTGAATATATATGTGTAAGAACTGAATATATATGCGTAAGAACTGAATATATATGTATATATATGTGTAAGAACTGAATATATATGCGTAAGAACGGAATATATATGCCTAAGAACTGAATATATATGCGTAAGAACGGAATATATATGCGTAAGAAAGGAATATATATGCGTAAGAACGGAATATATATACGTAAGAACTGAATAAGAACTGAATATATATGTGTAAGAAATGAATATATATTTGTAAGAACTAAATATATATGTGTAAGAACTGAATATATATGCGTAAGAACTGAATATATATGTGTAAGAACTGAATATATATGCTTTAGAACTGAATATATGCGTAAGAACTGGATATATATGCGTAAGAACGGAATATATATTTGTAAGAACTGAATATATATGTGTAAGAACTGAATATATATGTGTAAGAAACGAATATATATGTGTAAGAACTGAATATATATGTGTAAGAACGGAATATATATGCGTAAGAACGGAATATATATGTGTAAGAACGGAATATATATGCCTAAGAACTGAATATATATGCGTAAGAATGGAATATATATGAGTAAGAACGGAATATATATGCATAAGAACTGAATATATATGAGTAAGAACTGAATATATATGCCTAAAAACTGAATATATATGCGTAAGAATGGAATATATATGAGTAAGAACGGAATATATATGCCTAAGAACTGAATATATATGCGTAAGAATGGAATATATATGCGTAAGAACGGAATATATATGCATAAGAACTGAATATATATGCGTAAGAACTGAATATATATGTGTAAGAACTGAATATATATGTGTAAGAACTAAATATATATGCGTAAAAACTGAAAATATATGCGTAAGAACTGAATATATGCGTAAGAACGGAATATATATGCGTAACAATGGAATATATATGTGTAAGAACTGAATATATTATGTGTTAGAACGGAATATATATGTGTAAGAACGGAATATATATGTGTAAGAACTGAATATATATGCGTAAGGACTGAATATATATCTGAAAGAACTGAATATATATGTGTAAGAACTGAATATATATTTGTAAGAACTGAATATATATGCGTAATAACTGAATATATATGTATATATATGTGTAAGAACTGAATATATATGCGTAAGAACGGAATATATATGCCTAAGAACTGAATATATATGCGTAAGAACGGAATATATATGCGTAAGAAAGAAATATATATGCGTAAGAACGGAAAATATATGCGTAAGAACTGAATAAGAACTGAATATATATGTGTAAGAACTGAATATATATGCGTAAGAACTGAATATATATGTGTAAGAACTGAATATATATGCGTTAGAACTGAATATATGCGTAAGAACTGAATATATATGCGTATGAACGGAATATATATTTGTAAGAACTGAATATATATGTGTAAGAACTGAATATATATGTGTAACAACTGAATATATATGTGTAAGAACTGAATATATATGTGTAATAACTGAACATATATGTGTAAGAACGGAATATATATGCGTAAGAACGGAATATATATGTGTAAGAATGGAATATATATGCCTAAGAACTGAATATATATGCGTAAGAATGGAATATATATGCGTAAGAACGGAATATATATGCATAAGAACTGAATATATATGCGTAAGAACTGAATATATATGCCTAAGAACTGAATATATATGCGTAAGAACGGAATATATATGCGTAAGAACGGAATATATATGCGTAAGAACGGAATATATATGCGTAAGAACGGAATATATATGCTTAAGAACGGAATATATATGTGTAAGAACTGAATATATATGCGTAAGAACGGAATATATATGCATAAGAACGGAATATATATGCTCAAGAACTGAATATATATGCGTAAGAACTGAATATATATGTGTAAGGACTGAATATATATGTGTAAGAACTGAATATATATGCGTAAAAACTGAAAATATATGCGTAAGAACTGAATATATGCGTAAGAATGGAATATATATGCGTAAGAATGGAATATATATGTGTAAGAACTGAATATATTATGTGTAAGAACTGAATATATATGTGTAAGAACGGAATATATATGTGTAAGAACTGAATATATATGCGTAAGAACTGAATATATATGTGTAAGAACTGAATATATATGCGTTAGAACTGAATAGATATGTGTAAGAACTGAATATATATGTGTAAGAACGGAATATATATGTGTAAGAACTGAATATATATGCGTAAGAACTGAATATATATGTGTAAGAACTGAATATATATGCGTTAGAACTGAATATATGCGTAAGAACTGAATATATATGCGTAAGAACGGAATATATATTTGTAAGAACTGAATATATATGTGTAAGAACTGAATATATATGCGTAATAACTGAATATATATGTGTAAGAACTGAATATATATGTGTAAGAACGGAATATATATGCGTAAGAACGGAATATATATGTGTAAGAACGGAATATATATGCCTAAGAACTGAATATATATGCGTAAGAATGGAATATATATGAGTAAGAACGGAATATATATGCATAAGAACTGAATATATATGAGTAAGAACTGAATATATATGCCTAAAAACTGAATATATATGCGTAAGAATGGAATATATATGCGTAAGAACGGAATATATATGCATAAGAACTGAATATATATGCGTAAGAACTGAATATATATGTGTAAGAACTGAATATATATGTGTAAGAACTAAATATATATGCGTAAAAACTGAAAATATATGCGTAAGAACTGAATATATGCGTAAGAACGGAATATATATGCGTAACAATGGAATATATATGTGTAAGAACTGAATATATTATGTGTTAGAACGGAATATATATGTGTAAGAACGGAATATATATGTGTAAGAACTGAATATATATGCGTAAGGACTGAATATATATCTGAAAGAACTGAATATATATGTGTAAGAACTGAATATATATTTGTAAGAACTGAATATATATGCGTAATAACTGAATATATATGTATATATATGTGTAAGAACTGAATATATATGCGTAAGAACGGAATATATATGCCTAAGAACTGAATATATATGCGTAAGAACGGAATATATATGCGTAAGAAAGAAATATATATGCGTAAGAACGGAAAATATATGCGTAAGAACTGAATAAGAACTGAATATATATGTGTAAGAACTGAATATATATGCGTAAGAACTGAATATATATGTGTAAGAACTGAATATATATGCGTTAGAACTGAATATATGCGTAAGAACTGAATATATATGCGTATGAACGGAATATATATTTGTAAGAACTGAATATATATGTGTAAGAACTGAATATATATGTGTAACAACTGAATATATATGTGTAAGAACTGAATATATATGTGTAATAACTGAACATATATGTGTAAGAACGGAATATATATGCGTAAGAACGGAATATATATGTGTAAGAATGGAATATATATGCCTAAGAACTGAATATATATGCGTAAGAATGGAATATATATGCGTAAGAACGGAATATATATGCATAAGAACTGAATATATATGCGTAAGAACTGAATATATATGCCTAAGAACTGAATATATATGCGTAAGAACGGAATATATATGCGTAAGAACGGAATATATATGCGTAAGAACGGAATATATATGCGTAAGAACGGAATATATATGCTTAAGAACGGAATATATATGTGTAAGAACTGAATATATATGCGTAAGAACGGAATATATATGCATAAGAACGGAATATATATGCTCAAGAACTGAATATATATGCGTAAGAACTGAATATATATGTGTAAGGACTGAATATATATGTGTAAGAACTGAATATATATGCGTAAAAACTGAAAATATATGCGTAAGAACTGAATATATGCGTAAGAACGGAATATATATGCGTAAGAATGGAATATATATGTGTAAGAACTGAATATATTATGTGTAAGAACTGAATATATATGTGTAAGAACGGAATATATATGTGTAAGAACTGAATATATATGCGTAAGAACTGAATATATATGTGTAAGAACTGAATATATATGCGTTAGAACTGAATAGATATGTGTAAGAACTGAATATATATGTGTAAGAACGGAATATATATGTGTAAGAACTGAATATATATGCGTAAGAACTGAATATATATGTGTAAGAACTGAATATATATGCGTTAGAACTGAATATATGCGTAAGAACTGAATATATATGCGTAAGAACGGAATATATATTTGTAAGAACTGAATATATATGTGTAAGAACTGAATATATATGCGTAATAACTGAATATATATGTATATATATGTGTAAGAACTGAATATATATGCGTAAGAACGGAATATATATGCGTAAGAACTGAATATATATGTGTAAGAACTGAATATATATGTGTAAGAACTAAATATATATGCGTAAAAACTGAAAATATATGCGTAAGAACTGAATATATGCGTAAGAACGGAATATATATGCGTAACAATGGAATATATATGTGTAAGAACTGAATATATTATGTGTTAGAACTGAATATATATGTGTAAGAACGGAATATATATGTGTAAGAACTGAATATATATGCGTAAGAACTGAATATATATCTGAAAGAACTGAATATATATGTGTAAGAACTGAATATATATTTGTAAGAACTGAATATATATGCGTAATAACTGAATATATATGTATATATATGTGTAAGAACTGAATATATATGCGTAAGAACGGAATATATATGCCTAAGAACTGAATATATATGCGTAAGAACGGAATATATATGCGTAAGAAAGGAATATATATGCGTAAGAACGGAATATATATGCGTAAGAACTGAATAAGAACTGAATATATATGTGTAAGAACTGAATATATATGCGTAAGAACTGAATATATATGTGTAAGAACTGAATATATATGCGTTAGAACTGAATATATGCGTAAGAACTGAATATATATGCGTATGAACGGAATATATATTTGTAAGAACTGAATATATATGTGTAAGAACTGAATATATATGTGTAACAACTGAATATAAATGTGTAAGAACTGAATATATATGTGTAAGAACTGAACATATATGTGTAAGAACGGAATATATATGCGTAAGAACGGAATATATATGTGTAAGAATGGAATATATATGCCTAAGAACTGAATATATATGCGTAAGAATGGAATATATATGCGTAAGAACGGAATATATATGCATAAGAACGGAATATATATGCGTAAGAACTGAATATATATGCCTAAGAACTGAATATATATGCGTAAGAACGGAATATATATGCGTAAGAACGGAATATATATGCGTAAGAACGGAATATATATGCGTAAGAACGGAATATATATGCTTAAGAACGGAATATATATGTGTAAGAACTGAATATATATGCGTAAGAACGGAATATATATGCATAAGAACGGAATATATATGCTCAAGAACTGAATATATATGCGTAAGAACTGAATATATATGTGTAAGGACTGAATATATATGTGTAAGAACTGAATATATATGCGTAAAAACTGAAAATATATGCGTAAGAACTGAATATATGCGGAAGAACGGAATATATATGCGTAAGAATGGAATATATATGTGTAAGAACTGAATATATTATGTGTAAGAACTGAATATATATGTGTAAGAACGGAATATATATGTGTAAGAACTGAATATATATGCGTAAGAACTGAATATATATGTGTAAGAACTGAATATATATGCGTTAGAACTGAATAGATATGTGTAAGAACTGAATATATATGTGTAAGAACGGAATATATATGTGTAAGAACTGAATATATATGCGTAAGAACTGAATATATATGTGTAAGAACTGAATATATATGCGTTAGAACTGAATATATGCGTAAGAACTGAATATATATGCGTAAGAACGGAATATATATTTGTAAGAACTGAATATATATGTGTAAGAACTGAATATATATGCGTAATAACTGAATATATATGTATATATATGTGTAAGAACTGAATATATATGCGTAAGAACGGAATATATATGCCTAAGAACTGAATATATATGCGTAAGAACGGAATATATATGCGTAAGAAAGGAATATATATGCGTAAGAACGGAATATATATGCGTAAGAACTGATAAGAACTGAATATATATGTGTAAGAACTGAATATATATTTGTAAGAACTAAATATATATGTGTAAGAACTGAATATATATGCGCAAGAACTGAATATATATGTGTAAGAACTGAATATATATGCGTTAGAACTGAATATATGCGTAAGAACTGAATATATATGCGTAAGAACGGAATATATATTTGTAAGAACTGAATATAGATGTGTAAGAACTGAATATATATGTGTAAGAACTGAATATATATGTGTAAGAACTGAATATATATGTGTAAGAACTGATCATATATGTGTAAGAACGGAATATATATGCGTAAGAACGGAATATATATGCGTAAGAACGGAATATATATGCTTAAGAACGGAATATATATGTGTAAGAACTGAATATATATGCGTAAGAACGGAATATATATGCGTAAGAACGGAATATATATGCGTAAGAACTGAATATATATGCATAAGAACTGAATATATATGTGTAAGAACTGAATATATATGTGTAAGAACTGAATATATATGCGTAAAAACTGAAAATATATGCGTAAGAACTGAATATATGCGTAAGAACGGAATATATATGCGTAAGAATGGAATATATATGTGTAAGAACTGAATATATTATGTGTAAGAACTGAATATATATGTGTAAGAACGGAATATATATGTGTAAGAACTGAATATATATGTGTAAGAACTGAATATATATGCGTTAGAACTGAATATATGCGTAAGAACTGAATATATATGCGTAAGAACTGAATATATTTGTAAGAACTGAATATATATGTGTAAGAACTGAATATATAGGTGTAAGAACTGAATATATATGTGTAAGAACTGAATATATATGTGTAAGAACTGATCATATATGTGTAAGAACGGAATATATATGCGTAAGAACGGAATATATATGTGTAAGAACGGAATATATATGCCTAAGAACTGAATATATATGCGTAAGAACGGAATATATATGTGTAAGAACTGAATATATATGCGTAAGAACTGAATATTATGTGTAAGAACGGAATATATATGCGTAAGAACTGAATATATATGTGTAAGAACGGAATATATATGTGTAAAAACGGAATATATATGCGTAAGAACTGAATATATATGTGTAAGAACGGAATATATATGCGTAAGAACGGAATATATATATATGTGTAAGAACGGAATATATATGCGTAAGAACTGAATATATATGTGTAAGAACGGAATATATATGTGTAAGAACGGAATATATATGCCTAAGGACTGAATATATATGCGTAGGAACTGAATATATATGCGTAAGAACTGAAAATATATGTGTAAGAACGGAATATATATGTGTAAGAACGGAATATATATGCGTAAGAACTGAATATATATGTGTAAGAACGAAATATATATGCGTAAGAACTGAATATATATGCGTAAGAACGGAATATATATGTGTAACAACGGAATATATATGAATAAGAATTGAATATATATGCGTAAGAACGGAATATATATGTGTAAGAACGGAATATATATGCCTTAGAACTGAATATATATGCGTAAGAACGGAATATATATGCGTAAGAACTGAATATATATGCGTAAGAACGGAATATATATGCATAAGAACGGAATATATATGCTTAAGAACTGAATATATATGTGTAAGAACTGAATATATATGTGTAAGAACTGAATATATATGTGTAAGAACTGAATATATATGTGTAATAACTGAACATATATGTGTAAGAACGGAATATATATGCGTAAGAACGGAATATATATGTGTAAGAATGGAATATATATGCCTAAGAACTGAATATATATGCGTAAGAATGGAATATATATGCGTAAGAACGGAATATATATGCATAAGAACTGAATATATATGCGTAAGAACTGAATATATATGCCTAAGAACTGAATATATATGCGTAAGAACGGAATATATATGCGTAAGAACGGAATATATATGCGTAAGAACGGAATATATATGCGTAAGAACGGAAATATATGCTTAAGAACGGAATATATATGTGTAAGAACTGAATATATATGCGTAAGAACGGAATATATATGCATAAGAACGGAATATATATGCTCAAGAACTGAATATATATGCGTAAGAACTGAATATATATGTGTAAGGACTGAATATATATGTGTAAGAACTGAATATATATGCGTAAAAACTGAAAATATATGCGTAAGAACTGAATATATGCGTAAGAACGGAATATATATGCGTAAGAATGAATATATATGTGTAAGAACTGAATATATTATGTGTAAGAACTGAATATATATGTGTAAGAACGGAATATATATGTGTAAGAACTGAATATATATGCGTAAGAACTGAATATATATGTGTAAGAACTGAATATATATGCGTTAGAACTGAATATATGCGTAAGAACTGAATATATATGCGTAAGAACGGAATATATATATGTAAGAACTGAATATATATGTGTAAGAACTGAATATATATGCGTAATAACTGAATATATATGTATATATATGTGTAAGAACTGAATATATATGCGTAAGAACGGAATATATATGCGTAAGAACTGAATATATATGTGTAAGAACTGAATATATATGTGTAAGAACTAAATATATATGCGTAAAAACTGAAAATATATGCGTAAGAACTGAATATATGCGTAAGAACGGAATATATATGCGTAACAATGGAATATATATGTGTAAGAACTGAATATATTATGTGTTAGAACTGAATATATATGTGTTAAGAACGGAATATATATGTGTAAGAACTGAATATATATGCGTAAGAACTGAATATATATCTGAAAGAACTGAATATATATGTGTAAGAACTGAATATATATTTGTAAGAACTGAATATATATGCGTAATAACTGAATATATATGTATATATATGTGTAAGAACTGAATATATATGCGTAAGAACGGAATATATATGCCTAAGAACTGAATATATATGGCGTAAGAACGGAATATATATGCGTAAGAAAGGAATATATATGCGTAAGAACGGAATATATATGCGTAAGAACTGAATAAGAACTGAATATATATGTGTAAAAACTGAATATATATGCGTAAGAACTGAATATATATGTGTAAGAACTGAATATATATGCGTTAGAACTGAATATATGCGTAAGAACTGAATATATATGCGTATGAACGGAATATATATTTGTAAGAACTGAATATATATGTGTAAGAACTGAATATATATGTGTAACAACTGAATATAAATGTGTAAGAACTGAATATATATGTGTAAGAACTGAACATATATGTGTAAGAACGGAATATATATGCGTAAGAACGGAATATATATGTGTAAGAATGGAATATATATGCCTAAGAACTGAATATATATGCGTAAGAATGGAATATATATGCGTAAGAACGGAATATATATGCATAAGAACGGAATATATATGCGTAAGAACTGAATATATATGCCTAAGAACTGAATATATATGCGTAAGAACGGAATATATATGCGTAAGAACGGAATATATATGCGTAAGAACGGAATATATATGCGTAAGAACGGAATATATATGCTTAAGAACGGAATATATGTGTATGAACTGAATATATATGCGTAAGAACGGAATATATATGCATAAGAACGGAATATATATGCTCAAGAACTGAATATATATGCGTAAGAACTGAATATATGTGTAAGGACTGAATATATATGTGTAAGAACTGAATATATATGCGTAAAAACTGAAAATATATGCGTAAGAACTGAATATATGCGGAAGAACGGAATATATATGCGTAAGAATGGAATATATATGTGTAAGAACTGAATATATTATGTGTAAGAACTGAATATATATGTGTAAGAACGGAATATATATGTGTAAGAACTGAATATATATGCGTAAGAACTGAATATATATGTGTAAGAACTGAATATATATGCGTTAGAACTGAATAGATATGTGTAAGAACTGAATATATATGTGTAAGAACGAATATATATGTGTAAGAACTGAATATATATGCGTAAGAACTGAATATATATGTGTAAGAACTGAATATATATGCGTTAGAACTGAATATATGCGTTAGAACTGAATATATATGCGTAAGAACGGAATATATATTTGAAGAACTGAATATATATGTGTAAGAACTGAATATATATGCGTAATAACTGAATATATATGTATATATATGTGTAAGAACTGAATATATATGCGTAAGAACGGAATATATATGCCTAAGAACTGAATATATATGCGTAAGAACGGAATATATATGCGTAGAAAGGAATATATATGCGTAAGAACGGAATATATATGCGTAAGAACTGATAAGAACTGAATATATATGTGTAAGAACTGAATATATA